>JAOBSW010000156.1:40000-57500 GCA_026214975.1 Gentiana macrophylla | reverse complement strand
GAAGGAAGCTTAATCGTAATTAATTAGTATTTTTATTCTATGATCGATCAGTATAAACATCAACAACTCCAGGTGGATCAATTTCTCCTCAACAAATAAGTGCTTGGGCCACTAAAATACTTCCTAATGGAAAGATAGTTGGAGAGGTGACAAAACCCTATACTTTTCATTACAAAACGAATAAACCGGAAAAGGATGGATTATTTTGTGAAAGAATTTTTGGACCTATAAAAAATGGAATTTGTGCTTGTGGAAATTATAGAGTAATTGGAATTGAAAAGGAAGATCCAAAATTTTGTGAACAATGCGGAGTCGAATTTGTCGATTCTCGCATACGAAGGTATCAAATGGGATACATCAAACTCGCACGCCCAGTAACCCATGTCTGGTATTTAAAACGTCTTCCTAGTTATATTGCGAATCTTTTAGATAGATCCCTTAAAAAATTAGAGGGCTAGTATGCTGCGATGTGTGATTTGATCAAAATTATTATTTTACAGATTTCGAATGAGAAACTGTCATCCCAGTCAATCTAATTGGGATGCCCTAGTCCTGACATGTCGCTTGGGGGAGTAACATGAAACTCAGTGGAGTCACTATTCCAATATATATAAAAAAGGGGGAATTGATCTATGGTCGATTTCGTAACAAATAAATAGGCATAGGAATTCTATTTGTACCTCGTAAAAAAGACTTTTTTTGAAATCAAAAGAAAATTCTTTTCAATTCAAGTAAGCAAATATGTCGTGGTTATAGGAGTCTATTCATCGTGCATAGACTTTTAGGGCATTATGGGATAACCGTCGAGGTGAAGTCGGGGCCTAAAAGATCTAATCAAACAATATATAGACAAATAAATCTCTTATGAATTCCAAGGTACTCCCTTAATTTATATAGACAATTTTTAAAATTAAGGGATTGATCATTCAAAGGGAAGTAGACTACTCAAAAATTTGAAACTTTTTCATTAGATCATAAGTGAATAAAAAAAGAATTAAGAAAATAGAAATAAAAGAAAGACGGAATCAATGAAATCGTGCTTGGTCTTAAACTTAAATGGGAACTTGAGTAAGGAGTAGATCTTTTTGTGTTGGGGTTTTCTATAATTTGAAAGTGATAACTCTTTTCTTTATTTTATTTTGTGTATCTACTTGAGCCGGATGAAAGGAAATTTTCGTCCGATTTAAAAGGGGGGATACTAGAGGATCCTATCCCAATTTTCTTTTGCTAGGCCCATAACTAAAAAGCCCACTTTCTTACGATTACGAGGTTCATTAGAATATGAAATCCAATCTTGGAAATACAGCATCCCTTTATTTTACTACTCAAGGCTTCGATACATTTCGAAATCGAGAAATTTCTACTGGTGCGGGTACTATCCGAGAACAATTAGCCGATCTAGATTTACGAATTCTTATAGAAAATTCGTTATTAGAATGGAAAGAATTAGGCGAAGACGGACCCACTGGGAATGAATGGGAAGATCGAAAGGTTGGAAGAAGAAAGGATTTTTTAGTTAGACGTATGGAATTGGCTAAACATTTTATTCGAACAAATATAGAACCAGAGTGGATGGTTTGTGTCTATTACCAGTTCTTCCCCGGAGTTGAGACCAATCATTCAGATAGATGGGGGTAAACTAATGAGCTCGGATATTAATGAACTCTATAGAAGAGTTATCTATCGGAACAATACTCTTACCGATCTATTAACAACAAGTAGATCTACACCCGCGGAATTACTAATGTGTCAGGAGAAATTAGTACAAGAGGCCGTGGATACCCTTCTTGATAATGGAATTCGCGGTCAACCAATGAAGGATAGTCATAATAAAGTTTATAAGTCATTTTCCGATGTAATTGAGGGCAAAGAGGAAGATTTCGTGAGACTCTGCTTGGCAAAGAGTCGATTATTCTGGAAACGTTCCGTCATTGTTGTGGGGCCTTCACTTTCATTACATCGATGTGGATTGCCCCGAGAAATAGCAATAGAACTTTTCCAGACATTTGTAATTCAGGGTCTCATTAGACAACATCTTGCTTCAAACATAGGAGTTGCTAAGAGTAAAATTCGGGAAAAAGAATCCATTGTATGGGAAATCCTTCAGGAAGTTATGAGGGGACATCCTGTATTGCTGAATAGAGCACCTACTCTGCATAGATTAGGCATACAGGCATTCAGCCCGTTTTAGTGGAGGGGCGTGCTATTTGCTTACATCCATTAGTTTGTAAGGGATTCAATGCAGATTTTGATGGGGATCAAATGGCTGTTCATGTCCCGTTATCTTTGGAGGCCCAAGCGGAAGCCCGTTTACTTATGTTTTCTCATATAAATCTTTTGTCTCCAGCTATTGGAATCCCATTTCCATACCAACCCAAGATATGCTTATGGGACTTTATGTATTAACTAGCGGAAATCGTCGAGGTATTTGTATAAATAGATATAGTCAGGTAATCGCATAAAATATCAAACTAAGAGAAGTGATAATAATAGCTATGAGTATAGGAAAGAACCTTTTTTTTGTAATTCCTATGATGCAATTGGAGCTTATCGGAAGAAACAAATAAATTTAGATAGTCCTTTGTGGCTCCGGTGGCGACTAGATCAACGCGTTATTGCTTCAAGAGAAACTCCCATCGAAGTTCACTATGAATCTTTAGGTATTTATTATGAAATTTATGAACACTATCTAATAGTCAGAAGTATAAAAAAAAAAATTATTTTTCTATACATTCGAACTACTGTTGGTCATATTTCTCTTTATCGAGAAATTGACGAAGCCATACAGGGGTTTTCTCATGCCTGTTTCTATGGTACTACCTAACTAACAAAGGTAATTGTATAATACCGGTGCGAATTCAGGCCTCTCTGGTTCAGTTAGGATTATAGTTCCGAAAATTCTATGCGAATCAAGATCAAGAAAGGAAGTTTTCCAATCACCGACCAAAATCTATTGTCGAATCCTACTCAACATAATATGGAGGTACTTATGGTAGAACAGGCCAATCTGGTCTTTCACAATAAATCGATAGACGGAACTGCCATGAAACGACTTATTAGTCGATTAATAGATCACTTCGGAATGGGATATACATCCCACATACTCGATCAAGTAAAAACACTGGGTTTCCAACAAGCTACCGCTACATCCATTTCATTAGGAATTGATGATCTTTTAACAATACCCTCGAAGAGATGGCTAGTTCAAGATGCTGAACAACAAAGTTTGATTTTAGAAAAACACCACCATTGTGAAATGTACACGCGGTAGAAAAATTACGCCAATCCATCGAAATATGGTATGTTACAAGTGAATATTTGCGACAAGAAATGAATCTCAACTTTACTATGACCGACCCTTGTAATCCAGTTCATATTATGTCTTTTTCAGGAGCCAGAGAAATGCATCCCAGGTACATCAATTAGTAGGTATGAGAGGTTTAATGTCGGATCCTCAAGGACAAATGATTGATTTACCCATTCAAAGCAATTTACGAAGGGCTCTCTTTAACAGAATATATCATTTCTTGCTACGGAGCCCGTAAAGGGGTTGTGGATACCGCTGTACGAACATCGGATGCTGGATATCTTACGCGTAGACTTGTTGAAGTAGTACAACACATTGTTGTACGACGAATAGATGTGGCACCAGCCGCGGTATTTCTGTGAGTCCTCGGAATGGGATGGTGTCAGAAAGGATTCTTATTCAATCATTAATTGGTTGTGTATTAGCAGATGATGTATATATGGGTCCACGATGTATTGCTACTCGAAATCAAGATATTGGGATTGGGCTTGTAAATAGATTCATAACCTTTCGAGCACAACCAATATCTATTCGAACCCCTTTACCTGTAAGAGTACATCTTGGATCTGTCGATTATGCTATGGGCGGAGTCCTACGCATGGCGACCTGGTTGAATGGGAGAAGCTGTAGGTATTATTGCGGGTCAATCGATTGGAGAACCAGGTACTCAATTAACATTAAGAACTTTTCATACCGGCGGCGTATTCACGGGGGTACTGCAGAACATGTGAGCACCTTGTAATGGAAAAATAAAATTCAATGAGGATTTGGTTCATCCGACACGTACCCGTCACGGGCATCCTGCCTTTCTATGTTCTATAGACTTGTATGTAATCATTGAGAGTGAAGATCTTATTCATAATGTCAATATTCCGCGAAAAAGTTTTCTTTTAGTTCAAAATGATCAATATGTAGAATCCGAACAAGTGATTGCTGAGATTCGCGCAGGAACGCCTACTTTTAATTTTAAAGAGAGGTTCGAAAACATAGTTATTCAGATTCAGACGGAGAAATGCACTGGAGTACCGATGTGTATCATGCATCTGAATTTACATATGGGAATGTGCATCTATTACCAAAAACAAGTCATTTATGGGTATTATTAGGAGGTCCGTACAGATCCAGTCAGTCTCCTTTCGCTTCACAAAGATCAAGATCAACTGAACGTGCATTCTCGTTCTGTCAAGCGAAGTTATACTTCTAACCTCGCTGTAACTAAACACCGGCCGAGACACTACTTCTTTAGTTCGGATTTTTATTGTAATCTAATATATCCGGCCATTTTGCACGAGAATTCTAATTTATTGTCAAAGAGGCGCAGAAATGGATTTCTCATTTTACTCCAATCAATTCAAGGAGGCGAGACTAGACTAACGCCCCTCCGCGTATCTCGCCTGAAATCCCCTAAATGGTATTTTGCATATAAATAGTATTTTTCTTATTTCGATGATCCTAGATATAGAAAAAGCGTTCTGGGATTACTAAATATGGATATGGGAATATCGAAATGTATTCAATCCTTAAAAGGAAGATTTGATTGAGTATCGAGTCAAGGAATTTATGCCAAAACACCAAACCCAAATGAAAGTGGATCTTTTTTTCATTCCTGAGGAAGTGCATATCTTATCCGGATCTTCTTTCATAATGGTATGTAACAATAGTATCGTTGGAGTAGATACACAAATCACCTTAAATATAAGAAGCCGAGTAGGTGGGTTGGTACAGTGGAGAAAAAAAAACAGAATTGAACTTAAAATATTTTCTGGAGATATCCATTTTCCTGTGGATACCGATAAAATATCCTGGTATAGCAGTGTTTGATCCCACCAGGAAGGGGAAGGGAAATTCAAGGAATCAAAAAATTGACAAATTGGATCTATGTCAACGGATTACACCTAGCAAAAAAGTATTTTGTTTTGGTTCGACCTGTTGTTACATATGACATAACGGATGGCCCCAATTTAGCAGCAATTTTCCCTACTGATATCTTGCAAGAAAGTGATAATGTACAACTTCGAGTTGTCAATTATATCCTTTCTGGAAAAGTCAACCAAAATAGAGGAATTTCGAATACAAGTATTCAATTAGTTCGGACTTGTTTAGTATTGAATTGGGAACAAGATAAAAAAAACTCTTCTAACGAAGAAGCCCGTGCTTCTTTTGTTGAAATAAGAACAAACGATTTGATTCGGCATTTCTTAAGAATCGATTTGGCAAAATCTCTATTTCATATATCGGAAAAGAAATGATTCCGCAGTTTCAGGATTACTATCGGATAATGGATCAGATTGCACCCATAGTAATCCGTTTTATTCCATTTATCCCAAGACAAGGATTCAACAATTCCTTAACCCACCCAATCAAGGAACTATTCATACGTTGTTGAATAGAAATAAGCAATTCAACCATTGATAATTTTGCTATCATCCAAGTGTTCTCGAATGGGCCCGTCAACCGAGTAAACTATCATAATGTAATAAAAGAATCCATTCAAAAGATTTACTAATTGAAATTCAGGAGTCATTCGGATCTTTAGGATCGTCTCCTTCAATTGATAATTTTTATTTATTTTACCATTTAAAAACTCATAATCAGATCCTGTTAACAAATTATTTCCAACTTGACAATTTAAAACAGACTTTTCAAGCAATAAAATATTATTCAATGGATGAAAGCGGTAGAATTTATACTACTGATCAGGCAGTAACATTATTTTCAATCCATTCAATTTGAATTGGTATTTTATCCGTCACAGTTGTTGCGAAGAGACCTCTCTAATAATAAGTCTTGGACAGTTTATTTGTCAAAATGTGTGTATAGACAAAAACGGACCGCACCTAAAATCCGGTCAAGTTATATTTGTTCAAGGTGATTCTGTAATAATACGATCAGCTAAGCCTTATTTGGCTACCCAGGAGCAACTGTTCATGGCCATTATGGGGAAATTTTTTACGAAGGAGACACATTAGTTACATTTATATATGAAAAATCGAGATCAGGTGATATAACGCAGGGTCTTCCAAAAGTGGAACAGGTGTTAGAAGTACGTTCGATTGATTCAATATCGATAAATCTCGAAAAGAGGATTGAAGGTTGGAACGAATGTATAACAAGAATTCTTGGCATTCCTTGGGGATTCTTGGTTGGTGCTGAGCTAACTATAGTGCAAAGTCGTATCTCTTTGGTTAATAAGATCCAAAGGTTTATCGATCCCAGGGGTGCAGATTCATAATAGGCATGTAGAGATTGTTGTACGTCAAATAACATCAAAGTGTTGGTTTCAGAAGACGGAATGTCTAACGTTTTTCACCCGGAGAACTAATTGGATTGTTGCGAGCCGAACGAGTGGGACGAGCTTTGGAAGAAACAATTTGTTACCGAGCCATCTTATTAGGAATAACAAGAGCATCCCTCAATACTCAAAGCTTCATATCAGAAGCGAGTTTTCAAAAAACTGCTCGAGTTTTAGCAAAAGCAGCTCT
Organism: Gentiana macrophylla; assembly: GCA_026214975.1. Lineage (NCBI taxonomy): Eukaryota > Viridiplantae > Streptophyta > Magnoliopsida > Gentianales > Gentianaceae > Gentiana > Gentiana macrophylla. Next base: position 50,711 of record JAOBSW010000156.1, on the reverse strand, counting down.
ACGGGGACGTATCGATTGGTTGAAAGGTTTGAAAGAGAACGTTGTTTTGGGGGATGATACCTGGCGGGACCGGATTCAAAGGATTCGTGCATCCTTCAAAACAATATAACAAGATTCCTTTGGAAACAAAAAAAAGAATCGATTTGATGGAGAAATGAGAGACATTTTGTTTTACCAAAGAAAATTCTTTGATTATCCCCTTCAAAGGATTTCCACGATACACCGGAACAATCATTTATCGGATTTCATGATTGCTAAGAAAGGATTCATTCCTTGCACTACTTTCTTTGATTTGGTGCAGTCATTTGATTTAATAATAAAAGAAAATGTCTAGAAAAGAATAGAATGACTTGGGTCGTGGCTCTACGTCCAATCATAGGGTAGAGTAGAAGGTTCCATCGGAACAATCTTTTATTTGAGTTCAGGGTTCCTCGTCTCTTAAAAAAGGGGGTGTGTGGAGAGAAATGATAAGAAGATATTGGAACATCAATTTAGAACAGATGATGGGGCAGGGGTTCATTTTGGTCATGGTACTCGGAAATGGAATCCTAAAATGGGACCATATATCTCTGCAAAGCGTAAGGGTATTCATATTACAAATCTAACGCGAACTGCTCGTTTTTATCAGAAGCTTGTGATTTGGTTTTGAGGCAGCAAGTAGAGAAAACAATTCTTAATTGTTGGTACCAAAAAAATAAAGCAGCTGATTCAGTAGCCTGGGCTGCAATACGGGCTCAGTGTCATTATGTTAATAAAAAATGGCTCGGCGGTATGTTAACGAATTGGTCTACTACAGAAACGAGACTTCATACGTTCAGGGACTTGAGAATGGAACAAAAAACAGGAGACTTAGCCGTCTTCCAAAAGAGATGCAGCCGTGTTCAAAGACAATTATCTCGTTTGCAAACATATCTGGGCGGGATTAAATATATGACAGGTTTACCCGATATTGTAATCATCGTCGATCAGCACGAAAATATATACGGCTCTACGAGAATGTATCGCTTTGGGAATTCCAACAATTTGTTTAATCGATACAAATTGTGATCCCAATCTAGCAGATATCTCGATTCCAGCGAATGATGATGCTATATCTTCAATCCGATTAATTCTTAACAAATTAGTATTCGCAATTTGTGAGGGCATTTAGTTATATAAGAAATCCTTGATTAATAATAAGTCGATTGCTATTTCTGAATTTTTAAAAACAAACCGAATAAGAGTAACCGGGATATTATGTGATTACTTAGTATTCAAAATAGTAATCTTAGAATAGTAATCTTAGTTGGTATTCAAAATATCAGATTCAAGTAGGCAAAGAGATGGTTGAATCAAAAAAATTCAAGGTCAATTTTTAATTTTAGGGGTAAAATATGAATTTTCTAGTAAACACACTAACACTAAAAGGCTTGTACGATGTATCAGGTGTGGAAGTAGGCCAACATTTCTATTGGCAAATAGGTAGTTTCAAGTCCATGGCCAAGTGCTTATGACTTCTTGGATTGTAATTGCTATCTTATTAGGTTCGGCTACTATAGCTGTTCGCAACCCACAAACCATTCCAGTGGGAGTCAAAATTTCTTCGAATATGTTCTTGAATTTATTCGAGATGTTAGTAAAACTCAAATTGGAGAAGAATATGGTCCGTGGGTTCCTTTTATTGGAACTATGTTTCTATTTATTTTTGTTTCTAATTGGTCAGGAGCTCTTTTACCTTGGAAAGTCATACAATTACCTCATGGAGAGTTAGCTGCACCTACGAATGATATAAATACTACCGTTGCTTTGGCTTTACTCACGTCAGTGGCATATTTCTATGCGGGTCTTACAAAAAAGTTGGGGTATTTCGGGAAGTATATTCAACCAACTCAATCCTTTTACCGATTAACATCTTAGAAGATTTCACAAAACCTTTATCGCTTAGTTTTCGACTTTTCGGGAATATCTTAGCTGATGAATTAGTCGTTGTTGTTCTTGTTTCTTTAGTCCCTTTGGTGGTTCCTATACCTGTTATGTTCCTTGGATTATTTACAAGTGGTATTCAAGCTCTTATTTTTGCAACCCTAGCCGCGGCTTATATAGGGGAATCCATGGAAGGCCATCATTGAAAAAGTCTTGTTGTTTTTTTCAAAACAATAAATAACAACAGGCGTTTGGTTCAAAATAATTTACTTAAGGAATATATAACTACGTCATATACGATAGAAAGGGGTAGCAAAACCAAAAAAAGTACGATATTAGATAGTAGGATATTATAGAGTTGCAAAAAAAAGGGAAAGAGACAAAAAAAATGATCTTTTTCCTAAAGTTATCTTCCGTCCACTTATTAGCATACCCCCCTCAACGAATATTCTATTTATACCCCATTATTCTATTATTTTATTTCAACTAATTGAAATAAAATATAAGAATGCTTGGAGTATATGTCTAGGACATGTGATCCAAAAAAAAAGGAGAAAAGAGCGGATGATTTTGACTAATCAATTTGTGTAGTTAGATTGGATCTGTTGAAATAATGATAAACAAAAGGGAGAGGAAAATAATTTACAAAAGGAAATAAAAAGTTGGTTCGAGGGAGGTAGTTATATGGAATTTTAATAGCTAAAAAAAAGTCAACTCTTAGAGATATTTCGAAAATTGATTCTCAAATTCTATCCTATTGAATCGAAGATAAACAGTTGGTTTACGTTATGGAAGAAAGACAGGTATATGTGATATTACATATTGACTGGGTATATATTAATTAAAGATAGATTCCTTTGACCCTACCCCTCTTATTTTCAGCAATAGAATAGAAGTCCTTTACTTTCCGTTTACTTGTTACTGTGAATTGAATGAAAAAACCGATGAAATTACAAAAAAGATGGAAGAATTCAAATACCAGTTCGGAACCAATAAACGGAAGAGCGAAAGTTGTATGGATTCCAAAAGACTCTTCTGATAGAAACTCAAAGGAGATATCAAGTAGTTCTGATGATTCACTAATACTATTATTTCAACTAGAAGTTCTTAATTACTTCTATTGGATTGGATGAATCCTACAACGTAATCGTAATAATTAAGTCATAATTCGTTGGGTGGTTGTATCATTAACTATTTCTTTTTTTGGTACGAGGAACTTATCATGAATCCACTTATTTCTGCCGCTTCTGTTATTGCTGCTGGGTTGGCTGTAGGACTTGCTTCTATTGGACCGGGGGTTGGTCAAGGGACTGCTGCGGGTCAAGCTGTAGAGGGTATCGCGAGACAGCCTGAGGCGGAGGGCAAAATACGAGGTACTCTATTGCTTAGTCTAGCTTTTATGGAAGCTTTAACAATTTATGGACTGGTTGTAGCATTGGCCCTTTTGTTTGCGAACCCTTTTGTTTAATATTAGAAATACAAAATATATATTTATTGCCTTGGACTTGTCGTTTGATTTTCAAATTATATCAAGATTTCATTCGTAGAATTATGTCGTCGTTGACAAAAAAAATAACCTGCAGGAAGGTTGGATTTGCGGGTGAGGAATTAGTATCCCGCCTCGCTTTCACCCTTCCCGTTCCTACTCAAAAGAAATTAAGTCTTGAAACAGGGGATAGTTCACATAAATAAAATCCATTTCACAATTTCCCAATAGAAACAGAACAAGAAAGGAAAAAAGAGGTGCGAAGTGATACAAAAATGACTCTAGTCAATTTTTTAGTCGATCTAGTTAGTCTATCCATACGAGGAGATGATATGAAAAATGTAACCGATTCTTTCCTTTCTTGGGGCTACTGGCCATCCGCCGGGAGTTTCGGGTTTAATACCGATATTTTATCAACAAATCTAATAAATCTAAGTGTAGTGCTTGGTGTATTGATCTTTTTTGGGAAGGGAGTGTGTGCGAGTTGTTTATTTCAGGAATCGGCGGGATACAACCAGCTGTACCCTTTTCGTTCTAACTAGGAAATAAAAGAAAGGTGCACGATTGCGCGAATTACTTCGGACTAAATATAAAAAATTTATGTTTTATGGAAGAAACATAGCATTTCGTGATTCAATTCATTGGTAAAACCTACCTTGATTCTCTAGCAACCAATAACACGGGACCTTTAATATAATATGGTTAAAACAAACTCTTTGAAGTCTAGATGCAGCATGGTACTCTTTCTACCAATATGTTAATATAGAGGTGGTTCAAAATGAATATTTTATCGATAGATAACACTCCTATTGATAGATGATAAAACGATTTGAACGACTTATTTGTAACTTATTGTAAAAGAGGGCAAAATGCCCCCTTTTATTTTATTCAATGCTGAAGTGACGACCTATGTGTTATGTATAAGTAATAAAATTTTTTGGATTTTCATAAACAAAAACAACTTTGTTGACAATTACATATACATATTTTTGTCAGAAGAGTCCTCTAAATCTTTTTATCCGGTGCTAGTTTATATATTTTTTTTGAATATGAACAAAAAAGAGGGGACAGGCTCATTACATTATACATTATATTATATAAAAAGATATGAGAATCATTACTAATTTCTAAGTAATTGAGCGTGAGAGCCAAATGAATTGAAAGATTCATGTTTGGTTCGGGAAGGGGTTATGGAAGTTATGACATGTATGTAAATATAATCTACTTTCATTAAGTGATTTATTAGATAATCGGAAACAGAGGATCCTGAATACTATTCGAAATTCAGAAGAACTGCGTGGAGGGGCCATTGAACAGTTGAAAAAAGTACGGGCTCGCTTACAGAAAGTTCAACTGGAAGCAGATCAGTTTCGAGTGAATGGATACTCTGAGATAGAAAAAGAAAAGTTGAATTTAATTAATTCAAGTTATAAGACTCTAGAACAATTAGAAAATTACAAAAATGAAACTATTCAGTTTGAACAGCAAAGAGTGATTAATCAAGTCCGACAACGGGTTTTCAACAAGCCTTGCGGGAGCTCTAGGAACTCTGAATAGTTGTTTGAACAGCGAGTTACATTTACGTACTATTAGTGCAAATATTAACATGTTGGGGTCAATAAAAGAAAAAGAAAAGAAATAAGTAATTAGTCTTTAGCCTACAGGTATTATTTTTAAGAAAACTAATAATTAAAAAATATTCATGGTAACCATTCGAGCTGACGAAATTAGTAATATTATCCGTGAGCGGATTGAACAGTATAATAGAGAAGTAAAGGTTGTAAATACAGGGAACGTGCTTCAAGTAGGCGATGGCATTGCTCGTATTCATGGTCTTGATGAAGTAATGGCGGGCGAATTAGTCGAATTTGACGAGGGAACAATAGGCATTGCTCTGAATTTGGAATCAAATAATGTTGGTGTTGTATTAATGGGGGATGGGTTGATGATACAAGAAGGAAGCTCCGTAAAAGCAACAGGAAGAATTGCTCAGATACCGGTGAGTGAGGCCTATTTGGGTCGTGTTATAAATGCCCTAGCTAAACCTATTGATGGTAGGGGTGAAATTTTATCTTCGGAATCTCGATTAATTGAATCTCCTGCCCCAGGGATTATTTCGCGTCGTTCTGTATATGAGCCTCTTCAAACTGGACTTATTGCTATTGATTCAATGATTCCTATAGGCCGGGGCCAGCGAGAATTAATTATTGGGGACAGACAGACCGGTAAAACAGCCGTAGCCACAGATACGATTCTCAATCAACAAGGTCAAAATGTAATATGTGTTTATGTAGCTATTGGTCAAAAGCATCTTCTGTAGCTCAAGTAGTAACTACTTTACAGGAAGGGAGCAATGGAATATACTATTGTGGTAGCCGAAACAGCGGATTCCCCTGCTACATTACAATATCTTGCTCCTTATACAGGGGCAGCTCTGGCTGAATATTTTATGTACCGTGAACGACACACTTCAATCATTTATGATGATCCCTCCAAACAAGCACAAGCTTATCGCCAAATGTCTCTTCTATTACGAAGACCGCCCGGGCGTGAGGCTTATCCGGGGGATGTGTTTTATTTGCATTCCCGCCTTTTGGAAAGAGCTGCTAAATTAAGTTCTAGTTTAGGTGAAGGAAGTATGACTGCCCTACCAATAGTTGAAACGCAATCGGGAGATGTTTCGGCTTATATCCCTACCAATGTAATTTCCATTACTGATGGACAGATATTTTTATCCGCCGATTTATTCAATGCTGGAATTAGGCCCGCTATTAATGTGGGTATTTCTGTTTCCAGAGTGGGGTCTGCAGCTCAAATTAAAGCCATGAAACAAGTAGCTAGTAAATTAAAATTGGAATTGGCGCAATTCGCAGAATTAGAAGCTTTTGCACAATTTGCTTCTGATCTCGATAAAGCGACTCAGAATCAATTGGCAAGAGGTCAACGATTACGCGAATTGCTTAAACAATCCCAATCGGCTCCTCTCACAGTGGACGAACAGATAATGACTATTTATACCGGAACAAACGGGTATCTTGATTCATTAGAAATAGGGCAGGTAAGGAAATTTCTGGTTGAGTTACGTGCTTATGTAAAAACAAATAAACCTCAGTTCCAAAAATCATTTCTTCTACCAAGACATTTACCGAGGAGGCGCAAATCCTTTTGAAAAGCTATTCAGGAACAAATTGAGCGTTTTATACTTCAGGAACAAGCATAAAAAAATGGATCACTACTATTTTTGATTTCGGTCTTAACAAAAAAAGGAATTTCATGGGCTCTAATTAAAATTATTCAAAAGAATTTTCTTGATATCAAAATCGAAAATAAATATATGGAAAGAATTTGCGTCCAATAGGATTTGAACCTATACCAAAGGTTTAGAAGACCTCTGTCCTATCCATTAGACAATGGACGCTTTTCATTCGTATTTGGCCCTTTTTAATCTCTTGGTTGACAAAAAAATCAGATTGTATATAAGAGAGAAATTTTGCAATTCTATATTGAATGATGCACTCCTACTAATATAAGATCTATAGAGTATAGAATATATAAGAATTTCGGCTAAAAAACTAGAAAGCGGGTAGCGGGAATCGAACCCGCATCGTTAGCTTGGAAGGCTAGGGGTTATAGTCGACGCCAATTCAGCGTTTTGAACGTCTCTAATTCAAAACCGAACATGAAACTTTGGTTTCATTCGGCTCCTTTATGGATGTGAACAAAATTATAAATAAATTTTACCCATAACATCTATGTCAGTTTTTTGTCTTAATACAGACAAAACAAACTACTTTCTAACTTTCTAGATGATCCCTCTAGAAGAGAGTGATTCTAACAATCTTTCTAGTTACTTCGTTCTTTATTTTTATTTGAAAAGATCCTGAGGAAAGGTATTTTGTTTCTACCGAGCTAATAATAGGTTGATGTCTCTAGTAAACCAAAGTCACCATTTAATAGCTATTTTGATTCCATTTCTTCTCTACAAATAAAAAATGGAAGATTTAGTTACGATTAGAAACCTCCTTTTTATCTTCATCCATGGATCTTTTTACTTATTAAATTCGAAATATTAGTTTAATTCAAAACTATGTTTCGTAATTTCATAATCCAATTCTCACTTTATAAGTGACTATTGGATAGAAATCACGATAATTTTTATTTTTTCTCAAATATGTGATTGAGAGAGAAAGGGTTTAATCCTTTATATTTTCTATTTTAGGAAATAAAGTTTTTGATCGGAATAGGAATCAAACCGAAAGCAAAGATCCTTTAACTATTCCTTTAACTATTAAAGGGTTAGAAAAACGAATCACACTTTTACCACTAAACTATACCCGCTACAGTGTGATTATTGTATACAACTGGACCTTTTGTCGAACAGGAAATTGGACAGAATAATAGTAAATTTTTAAAGTTAGTATCCTCTCAAAAGAATAAAAATTCTAGTTTTTACCCTTTTTTGTTTTCGTATATCGAACTATCATTTCTTCCCTTTTTATTCTTGCTTGAATATTTTGTATTCCGCTTTCTAATTTTCTAATTTTATAGAATACTAAGCTATTTTCCAAATCAGATAAATCATTCTTATTTATCTAGAATCTATTTAATTTCAAATTAAAATTGTTTTGTTTGAACAAAAGGCCCAGTTAGGGGCTGAACAGGCCAGGCCGTGGTAATAAAAAAAAGACAGGTCCTTTGAACAAGATCAAAAGGAGAATTCCTTTTTTTACTTTTTATATTGTTTTGTTGGCACTTTACAGCCCCTTTTTATTTAACGAAATTAAATTGCTGCTAAAAGTGTACATATCCATATAATATCTATATAATAAATATTCCTTACTTTTGTGTAATTTAACAGCGTCTTCAATTGGGAGAGATGGCTGAGTGGACTAAAGCGACGGATTGCTAATCCGTTGTACGAGTTATTCGTACCGAGGGTTCGAATCCCTTTCTTTCCTCTTCCGTTGATGACTTTATTTTTTTTTCCAAATTGTCAAAATACTTTTTGTTCCTAGTTAAACATAAAAAAATCTTCAAAAAAATGTAAAATAAAAGATACCTTTTATTCTTCACGTCCAGGATTACGTCCTGGATCATTAGATAGGAATCCAAAGATGAAGAGAGAAACAAAAAATATCACTACTGTATAAACGAAGAGTTTGAGAGTAAGCATTCTAAAATCTCCAAAATAAATTTTTTATTCGAAAAAAAAATAGAATAGGTTCTACAGTTTTCTACCGCATATCCTCTGTGAATACTAATAACCAAATTCGAAATAGAAAAGGATTTTCAGAAATTCATTTTGAAAAAGAGTTTTCTATTAACCAAAATCTAAATATCTTTTAGATCCGATCAATTGTTAGGATTTATTATCAACTAAAGTAAAGCAGCCATTTTATCGTCGATTTTAAAATGAAATATTTTATCGAAAACTTACAGCAGCTTGCCAAACAAAAGCTAAGAGAAAAAATAGCACAGGTATGACGGGCATAACATCTATGATTGGATTCAAAAAAGCATAGGCCTCGGGCAATTTTCCGAAGAAAAAGCTACTTGAATATGAAAAAAAGGCATAATGGCAGATCCCTATCAAACTACAAATATTAAGCATAGCAGACATTTTGTTCTATGAGATAATTCCATTTCGATTGAGTTATTTATATAATATAAATAAAAGGAAAAGGTAAAAAAAGGGAGACAAAGAGTCTCTCTTTTTTTTGAATCCATAACCAAAAGTCCTCAATTCTCAAAGAGAATAGAAGAAATCATACTTTTCATACAATATCTTAATTGAATTATATCTAATGATCAATAAATTAAGTTACATTCTCTATTTACACGTATTAAAATATTAATAAAAATTTAATCGACTCTATAGCTATTTATCTTGTACTTTGAGTTGACAAAAAATCAATATTAATATTATTAATATTGTTGATTATTCGTGTCGAATAGAAATCTAAATGGGGCGTGGCCAAGTGGTAAGGCAACGGGTTTTGGTCCCGCTATTCGGAGGTTCGAATCCTTCCGTCCCAGAGCATATCCTTTATCACCTTTATTCATAAATGGAACCAACGACTATTCATGATTCCCTAATTGAATCAATTCCATACTGGTTCCAAATTAGAAGAATGTTAATGTTATAGTAAAACTTCGTTTGAAACGATGTGGTAGAAAGCAACGTGCGACTTGAAGGACACGATCCGCTGTGTATTCCTTCTTCTATCCATCATCTTCTATTTCTATAGTTCTATAGAAACGAAGGTGCTCTTGTCTCGACATCCGTTGGGAGGGTAAATAGTCCACGATGCAGCTCGAGTAGAAAGTATTCATTTTTTTCTCGGAACAAAAACCTAGGGTTAATGTAAATCAAAAAATTGAAATAACTTCGTAAACTGTAAATCTATATAAATTGAAGGGATCCCAATCGAGCAAATTTCCAATTCAAAAGTAATATTTGTTAGAATAAATTAAACCTTTTTGATCCCAAGTGTATATAATGTGTGAATGAATCGTCCGTAGGATTTTTTTATTTTGATAGAAGGAAATCAAAAAAGGGGGGGTAGGGGCTTGTATATACCTATAACTTTTGCTAACCTTTACTTATTTTTTTCGTTATAGTTATAGTTCCCCCTTCGTTCGGTTCGATTCGTAGATATTTATCATTGTTTTCGTCGAATTTCATGTTCGATAATGACAAAACTTTATTTTTAATTTTATTGATGCTATAAAATTGGGACATTCCCATTCAATGGCATCAATGGATGGGAACCCTACGTAGTAAATTGTAGTAAATTAAAAATTTAAAAGGATCAAGTTTGCTTCGTTTACTTTGTGAATATATTATGTATTCACTCAATCCGCCTTTATTCACTTTTTCTTTTTATTACCTATAACTCGGCATTTTCTATGCATATAGAATAGAATTAGATATGGGCTTTATCGACCCAACACAACCTTATTTTAATTTTTTCAATTTTACTAAGATATAAAATAAGGGTGAAATTCAATTGAATTCTTTTAAGTTCCCACCTTATTCTTTTCTATTGACAACAGTGTATTGAACAAATATAATTCATCGTGATAAGTCAAGTTGGATCTATTTATTTCCGTCATATGAGTTTGTTTTTATTTTATTTCATTCAAATGGTGGATTTTTGATCCATGAGTGATACGAAAACTTCTTTTGTTTTATTGAAAAGGTCGATAAGAGAACATTCGCCTATTAATTTTTACATTTTACTATCTTTTTCTTTTTTTGTCTAATTTTATCTGATAATTTTTGTATTTTTATTTCTTTTTCTTTCGAATTAAAACAAAGTA
>JAOBSW010000156.1:0-10000 GCA_026214975.1 Gentiana macrophylla | reverse complement strand
CCCTCCCTTTTCTTGATTGACAGGAATTCCTATAAATCCAATGAACAAAGTAAATAGGCCCAATACAAGTAGAGGAATAAGATAGTACTGTCAGATTCACAAGGATAAAGGTAAGGTTTTTATTGTCAAAGGAGTCCTTGTACTAGTAACAAAGGGTTGTATCCTATTTCTAAAATTAGAATCAACCCGATATGTCTTTTTGAGGAACTTTGACTAATTAATAAACAAGAATTCTGGCTAATTCTTTTTGAAACTCCGTCCCCACAAAGATATTGAATAGAAGGAGATTTTTGTTTACCACTATAATTTTGAAAATGAACATTTAAATGTCCCTCAAAAGTAAGGAAATAGATCCGAAACATATAAAATGCAGTTAATCCCGCAGTGGACCAAGCTATTAGTGCAAAAGTAGCTGAATACAACCAACTATCATTAAAATTTCATCTTTAGACCAAAAGCAGGCTAAAGGTGGAATACCAGAAAGAAAGTGTACCTAAAAAAAAGACATTTTTGTAATGGGTATATATTTTCCTAACCCTCCCATAAGAACCATATTTTGACTTTTGTAGGGTGAATAGCCAACAAGCCTTTCCATTGAATGAATAATGGATCCTGATCCTAAAAATAATAATGCTTTTGAATAGGCATGAGTTATCAAATGGAATAAAGCATTTCGATAAGATCCCATACCGAGCTAACATCATATAACCCAATTGGGACATTGTGGAATATGCTAAACCTCTCTTAATGTCTTTTTGAGCAAGAGCTAAAGTAGCTCCTAATAAGACTATTATTATTGCTATCAACGAGATTAAATTCATTATGGGGTATAACTATGAAAAGAGGAAGAAGCCGAGCTACAAGAAAAATTCCCGCTGCTACCATAGTGGCAGCGTGTATAAACAGAAATGGGAGTGGGCCCTCCATAGCATCAGGCAACCAGACATGAAGGAAACTGTGCAGATTTAGCAACGGAACCGGCAAATAATAGAACAGCACACAAAGTAAGAAATAAAGTTTACTTCATTAGTATAAATCAAGTTATTCACTATTTCGAATAAATCCTCAAATCCAAAACTACCCGTTATCAATAAAACCTAAAATTCCTAATAATAAACCAAAATCTCCTACCCGATTAGTTACAAAAGATTTTTGACAAGCATTTGCCGCAAGAGGTCGTGCGGACCAAAAACCAATTAAGAGATAAGAAGACATCCCAACCAATTCCCAAAAAATATAAATTTGTATCAAATTAGAACTAGTAACTAATCCTAACATTGAAGTACTAAAAAAATTAATATAAGTGAAAAATTTCAAATAAGATTGATCATGAGCCATATAATTATCACTATAAAAAAGAACTGTAATTCCAACGGTAGTGATTAATATTGACATAATAGAAGTAAGTGGGTCTAGCAAATAACCCAATTCTAAAGAAAAATCGTTAGTAATGAGCCAAGACCATACATATTGATAAATAGAATTGCTATTTATTTGCTGATTAGACAAGTTGGTTGAAAAAACCAAGATTATACTTAACAATAAAACACTCTGAAAAGACCACATACGACGAAGTCTGATTGTTGTTGTTGGAAAAAGAAGAAGACCTAACCCTAGGAATATAGGAACTGGAAGTGGAATGAAAGGTATAATCCACCCATATTGATATGTCTGTTGCATAAAAAGTTTTTTTTAATTCTTAGTTTCCTAATTGATTTTTATTGTTTCCGATTCACCAGATCTTACCTCTTTGAGAGGAATAACTAAAAGGGAAGATATGCACTAAGTAAAACTACCGAAATATATCATTTTCTTATTATTTATTTCTTTTTCTAATTTTCTTCTAAATACTTCAAATATTCAACTCAAGAAATTACAATCGGTCAAATCTTAGGAAACTAAGAAATAAGCATACGAATTAATAAAAAAAATTTTAAGTCGATTCTAGGAAATATAAAAAGTTAAAAAAATTAAACCTTATACATTTATTATATTTCTTTTTTTTTTTTTTTGAAGATAATATAAATTAGCAAATAAATCGAATGAATATATGAATATAATAGGAAGGAAGGACTTCTTTTGAACAATACATGTCTTTCACATTCAACTAGAACAATAAGGAATTTTTTTTAAATGGCAGTTCCAAAAAAGCGTATTTCTACATCAAAAAAATATTCGTAAAAATTTTGGAAAAGAAAGGGATATTGGGCCGCTTTAAAAGCTTTTTCATTAGGTAAATCTCTTTTGACTGGAAATTCAAAAAGTTTTTTTGTGCAGCAAACAAAAAATAAATAAGTAATAAAATTGCAATTGTCTGAATGCATTCAAAAATTGACTCATTTATTCTTTAATTGACTCAACTCACTAGATAGAGATAGTGGAAATTTTAATTATATTTTATAGGATAATTTTAGAGGAAATATAAAATGAAACTCAGCTTACTCTTTTATCTTTTATTTTCTAGTCGTTACTTTTAGACTTTTAGATTATTTACTAAATTCAGTAAAAAAAGAACTAACACCCTTTTACTTTTACTGAATTTAGTAAATACAAATAATTTTTTATCAAAAAAGTATTTGTTGCTAACAAACGAATGAACACAATAAAATATTTTTTGCGTGAATTTTTATTTCCCGGAGAAAGCTTAGTTTCTCCATCAACACACTTTTTGTTACATTTACTAGAAAAAAATACGATAATTTTCGTTTTATCTCTCTTTTTTTATCTATAGACTATAGGGGTCTTAAGATATTTAGTTTTGTTTCATTTCTTTCCTGAAATAAAAAAAAAAGAAAAAAGGTTCATTAAAATTGAAAAAGTAAAACAAAACCATTTTTAGTTATATCCCTTGATTGACTCTTACTTGAGATTTTAGGTTCGAATTATCTAGTTACAATACAATTCTAGAGTAGCCGAAAACCCACGAAAACCCCTAAGTCCTAAACTAACGAACGTTAAAATCCTAAAAGAAACTAAAAAAATTACTCTTAATGGACTGCTAAATTCTCGACGATTGTTTATTCATTAGTTATTATAAGTTGAACACAAGCCGCTATGGTGAAATTGGTAGACACGCTGCTCTTAGGAAGCAGTGCTAGAGCATCTCGGTTCGAGTCCGAGTAGCGGCATGTCACCCTTTCACTTTTAAAAGAATAAATAGATTCTATAATTAATTCAACTCTTGAGTTGCATTTAAGCAACGCATTTTTAAGATTTTGTATGATATTTTCAACCTTAGAACATATATTAACACATATTTCCTTTTCAATTCTTTCAATCGTAATTCTAATTCGTTTGACAACCCTTTTTGTAGATGAAGTGGTACAATTATCTCATTTGTCCGAAAAGGGCTTGCTAATTAGTTTTTCTGTATAACAGGATTATTAGTTACGCGTTGGATTTATTCGGGTCATTTTCCACTAAGTGATTTATATGAATCACTAATCTTCCTATCATGGAGTTTTCCCTTATTCATATAATTCTCTATTTCAAAAAAGAACAATTATTTAAGCATAATAACGAGTTCTAGTGCTGTTTTTACTCAAGGCTTTTCGATGTCAGGACTTTTAACTGAAATACACCAATCTTCAATATTAGTACCTGCTCTTCAATCCGAATGGTTAACAATGCACGTAACGATGATGATATTGGGTTATGCGTCCCTTTTATGTGGATCATTATTATCAGCAGCACTTCTAGTGATTACATTTCGAAAAAGCATAACAATTTTCTGTCTTTTTGTCAAAGTCATTTTATTACACGATTCATTTACCTTTGGTAAAATTGAATACATCGGCGAAGGAAATAATCTTTTAAAAATACAAAAAAATTCTTTTTTTCGCCAAAAATATTACAGATCACAATTGATTCAAGAATTGGATTATTGGAGTTATCAGGTTATTAGTTTAGGGTTTCTATTTTTAACCATAGGTATTCTTTCAGGAGCAGTATGGGCTAATGAAGCATGGGGTCGTATTGGAATTGGGACCCAAAGAAACGTGGGCATTTATTACTTGGATCATATTCGCGATTTATTTACATACTCGAACAAATCAGAAACTTGCAAGGAGAAAATTCGGCAATTGTAGCGTCTATAGGCTTTCTTATAATTTGGATATGCTATTTTGGGGTCAATCTATTTGGAGTAGGGTTGCATAGTTATGGTTCCTTTACTTTAACATATAATTAAATTCATGAACGTATCTTACGACTACAACAGAGTATGTTGCATATAAAATTTTTTTCTGAACCAACACGAACCATATGAATCGATACACTATTGTATTGATTCATGCAGTTCATATCCATGTGGTTTTCAATTTTCTTTACTTAAAAATACTTCTAAATCATTTTTAACATAGTATTTTTAAGTTTAGTTATGAAAACCATTTAGAAAAAAATTAGATAGAATAATTTCTACCCTGTCAACCGACAGTGAAAAAATGAAATCCGGGTACATACCAATACTTAGGACAGGTAAAAAGAGAGAAATTGAAAGAAATAACTCTCGTGGTCCTGAATCAAAAAAATAAGAGTTTTGAGCATTAAAAAACTTGTATCCGTAGAACATCTGTCGTGACAGAGATAATGAATAAATAGGAGTTAATATGATTCCAATTGCCATTAGAAAAGTAATTAGCATTTTTGGCAGCCAAAAATATTTTTGGCTGGTAATTATTCCAAAAAAAACTACCAATTCGGCAACAAAGCCACTCATACCCGGTAATGCAAGCGAAGCCATCGAAAACTACTGAACATCGTGAATACTCTTGGCATTGGGATAGCCATTGCGCCCATTTCGTCAAGATAAACAAGACGTATTCTATCATAAGTCGTCCTGATAAGAAAAAAGTGCAGCACCAATAAATCCATGAGATATTATTTGTAAAGAGCTCCATTAAGCCCTGTATCACTTATCGAACCAATTCCTATAATTATAAAGCCCATATGAGATATAGACGAATACGCTACTCTTTTTTTTAAATTCCGTTGGCCAAGAGATGTTGAAGCCGCATAGATTATTTGGATTGTGCCCACTATTACTAACCAAGGGAAAGTAGATAATGGGCGTGAGAAAATAATTCCATATTGATACGAATCAACCCATATGCTCCCATTTTTAATAAGATTCCAGCTAGGAGCATACAAGTACTATAATGTGCTTCTCCGTGGGTATCTGGTAACCATGTATGTAAAGGTATAATCGGTGATTTGACAGCAAAAGCAATAAAAAAACCAATATAGAATAGTATTTCTAAGACCCCAGGATACGACTGATTGGTCAATGTTTCAAAATTTAATGTTGGCTCATTAGAACCATATAAACCGATACACAGAACTCCCATTAATAGAAAAACGGAGCCTCAGACGTGTATAAAATAAATTTTGTAGCCGAATACAGACGTTTCTTTCCTCCCCACATGGATAGAAGTAGATAAACCGGAATTAATTCTAACTCCCACATGATGAAAAAAGTAAAAGGTCTCGAGAAGAAAATGATCCTATTTGCCCGCTGTACATTGCTAACATCAGGAAATGAAATAATCGAGAGTCTCTAGTAACCAGCCAAGCCGATAAAGTAGCTAAAGTGGTGATGAATCCTGTTAGTAAAATGGGTCCTATAGAAAGTCCATCTATTCCTAATCTCAATGGAAATCAAAAAAACGGACCCATTTATAATCCTCCACTAATTGTACTAATGGATCATCTGGTTGGAAATGATAACAAAATATATAGGCTATTAAAAGGAATTCTAAGATGCATATACAAATAGTATACCAACGAATGATCCTATTTCCCTTATGTGGAAAAAAGAAAATTAAGGAACCCGCAGATATTGGAAAAACTACAATTAGCGTTAACCAAGGAAAAAAATTCGTGGTAAAGACAAGATATACTTGGACCAGAAAACCCGTGCTCATAAGAATATTATGAGCACAAATTTTGTCGGTAAAAAAAAAAAGAAAATAAAATGGGTTATGGGTTCAAGTCTAGTTTTCTAGAGCGTATTAATAAGTTAGCCCCATACTGCGAGTTGTTTCATGCCATAAATAAACTCGAACACTCAAGAAATCCGTTGGACAGGCGGATTCGCATCTTTTACAACCAACGCAGTCTTCTGTTCTTGGAGCAGAAGCTATTTGTTTTACTTTACATCCGTCCCAAGGTATCATTTCTAATACATCAGTTGGGCAAGCTCGGACACATTGAGTACATCCTATACATGTATCATAAATCTTTACTGAATGTGACATTGGATCTATACATTTTTGAACGTTATAAGATTTCGATCTGGTAATCTTAGAAACAAACCATATATTTAGATACCAGACGAATCAACAAGTTATCAGAATTTTTCTAATCAATCTATTTCTGGATTGCTTTAGTAGACAAGGCCAAAATACTTTGATTTAGTCTATTTTTAACCAAGATCATACCTTAATGTAGCAACTCTACGAATTTTAATTTCTTTATTTATTTTTTATTTATTAATATTGAATATTTAGAATATTCAAATTTATATAATAAATACTATTTACTCAATAAATTGGATTCATTAATACGAGTTGATTTTCGATTACGAAAAATTGCTGAAACAATAGCCGGTCAATAGCTGCTTCAGCGGCTGCAATAGCTATAACAAAAATTGATAAGATTTCTCCCTTTAATTGACGATTATCAAAAAAATCAGAAAAAGTTACAAAATTCATATTAACTGCATTCAGTATAAGTTCAAGACACATAAGGGCCCTAACCATATTTCGACTTGTGATCAACCCATAGATGCCTATACAAAATAAATAGGCACTCAAAACAAGTACATGTTCTAGCATTGTTAAATAATTCCTTCTAAATCTCATGATTTTTAACCGAAATAAGAATTCAACCGATTCGATTGAATGACATATAACAAATATGAAATTTTTTCATTGATGATTTTATTATTGTTATTGTCGAGCTACAGCAATTGCGCCTATTAAAGCAACTAAAAGAATTATTGAAATAAGTTCAAATGGAAGAAAAAAATCTCTTGATAAATGAATTCCAATTTGTTGACTATTAATTATCAAATCTTGCTCCACAATCTGGTTTGATCTTGTAGGCCAAAAAATTCCGTACCATGACGTATCTGGAATAGTAGTAATTAGCGAAATAAAAAGACTTGTAGAAACCATCAAAGTAATTCCATCCCCAACTGTCCAAGGATTAAAATAGTTGGAATATTCTGAACCATTCATGAACATCACAGCAAAAATGATTAAAATATTTATAGCCCCTACGTAAATCAGTAGCTGCGCAGCAGCTACAAAGTAAGAACTCAGTAGAATATAGACTAAGGATATACAAACCAGAACCAACCCCAACGAAAAAGCAGAAAAAATTGGATTGGGAAGTAATACGACCCCTAAACCCCCTAAGATCAGACTTGATCCCAGAAAGACTAAAATAAAATCTGGTATTGGTTCAGGTAAATCCATTTAATTTAAAAAGATAGAAATAAAAGTATTTCATGACTTTATTGACCTGACCAGGAAAAAGAAAAAAGAAGAGACTCCACTTCTTGTATGTTTAGGATACTTCTTAACAATTAAACTTAATGAAAACTAAATGAAAGTTGAATGGGTGTGACTTGATGTAGATAGCGTTCTTGGAGCATTGTAATTAGATAATTAGACCCCCAGAATTTAAAATGTATATTTTAAAATCATTTTAAATGAAGATTTTAGCCAATATCTTGATTGGTCAAACAAAACCTTATTATTTTCTTAGTTTTTCAGAGGTTTATACATTTTTATTTGAGGCGAATTCAAAATTGTTTGAATTGTGTAATCATCAATTACTGATATCGGTAACCGACCTAAAGCAATTTGATTATGATTCAATTCATGACGATCATAAGTCAGCTCATATTCTTCAGTCATTGATAAACAATTTGTTGGACAATACTCAACACAATTTCCACAAAATATGCAGATTCCGAAATCAATACTGTAATTAAACAGCCGTTTCTTTCGAATATTACTTTCAATTTCCAATCTACAACAGGCAGATCAATAGGACATACACGAACACATACTTCACAAGCAATGCATTTATCAAATTCAAAATGGATGCGGCCCGGAAACGTTCCGATGTGATCAGTTTTCATAAGGGTATTGAATAGTTATCGGTAAACGATTCACATGAGACAGAGTAATTGTGAAACCTTGACCTACGTACCAGAGCCGCTCGTATTGTTTGTTGACCATAATTCATCAACTCAGTTAACATAGGGAACATATTGTGAATATGTATAAATTAAAAATACTTGTTTCTTTCTCTTGTTTGAGAGAAGTCGTGAATAGAAACTACTCTAATACCTTAGAGCGAAAGAAGGTGAAACAGGGTTGTTAATAATAAATTACCTAGAGAAATAGGTAAAAAAATTTCCAACCAAGATTTAATAGTTGGTCCATTCTGAGCCTTGGTAAAGTCCATCTTGTGGCAATAGAAATGAACAAGAACAAGTAAGTTTTACCTAATGTAATAAAGATACTGATTATTGTTCCAAAGACTTTCCCAGGTTTATTTATGAAAAAATGTCAGGAACAAATAGATAGGGAATCAAAGATTCCAACCCCAAAGTAAATAATTGTTACAAATAATGAAGAAACTAGTAGATTCAGATAAGAAGCAAGGTAAAATAAACCAAATTTGATGCCGGAATATTCGGTTTGATAACCGGCTACTAACTCTTCTTCTGCTTCTGGTAAATCAAAGGTAATCTCTCACACTCGGCTAGAGCAGAAATCAAAAAAATGATAAATCCTATAGGTTGACGCCACAGATTCCACCCCCAAAAACCATATTTTGACTGTGCTTCAACTATATCAACTGTACTTGAACTGTTAGATAATTATAGTCGATCAAATTACACTGTTTTCATCGCTATTCCAAAACCGTACATGAGATTTTCATCTCATACGGCTCCTCAAAGATCACAGCTAAATATAAGGACATTTCATTATTATTGATTTTTATATTTTGTAGGATAGAGTTAAAACTTCTCACAAGGTCCCGAATTAAATCAACGGAATTCTGTTTGCTATATTTTTATATTTTTAATATTAATTAATAAATGCTTTGGAATTGATCTTATCTTTTCTCGTATATTGTATAAAGGGATTTTACAAAAGTAAAAGATTACTTCGTTCGTACTAGTTATTTTTAATCGACGGATAGGAACATACTCTGAATCGGAATCATGGGTAGTACTTCTTGATCATTTCTACCAACTAAAGTCCCAATTCAAATTCCTTTTATGTATACAAATGTTCTCATGGATAACTTAGAAAATCCTTATTACTAATCCTTTGTGTATCTTAGTCTTCCTAACCATCCACTCAATTTTGTTCAACCTGAATTTATTTTTTTAATATACCTAGGCTAATAGATAAAAAAATCGATCTTTTAAACCCACTTCAAAGTGATGAATAAACAACCAATCTTGGGGTAGGTCTAATCCATAGAAAACACCAATACTAAGATCGGCTAGAATAAGGTGGTAGCCAAAGGAATTACTGAATAACTTAGTAAAACTGCTACAACTGCGATGGATGGTCCGATACTGAATAAGTGAGTATACCCTCTAGATGGAAGAAGGTTCTCTTTGAAGAAGTAGTTTTATACCATCTGCTGAAGCTTGAAAGGAATTCCTAAGGGCCCGCGTATTCAAGATTTAATACGTTGTTGTATACCTGCGGATATTTCTCTTTCTAACCAAGCAATTGCAGATTACACCTATTGTGGATTCCTAATACACAAGAGTAAATAAAATAGGGACAAGCAGCCATATGATTCTATATACCCCTTTAAAAATTGAGTAAGAAGTCGAATCTATAAAAAGTTACGGTAATAGCTTGTATTTCTGTTTGTATCCATTATCATTTTTAACGATCAATTTCTCCCCATAATGATATCTATGCTACTAAGTATCGTCATAATATCAGCCAATTTCATT
>JAOBSW010000203.1:0-60468 GCA_026214975.1 Gentiana macrophylla | reverse complement strand
AAAACAAAGTAAGCCACATTTAAGCAAAGATAGCAAACCAATCAAGACCATGAACCCGATTCCCAAATTAAAGGTCATGAAAAACCAATTTATTGAGATGAATATGGTGTGGCGACAAGATGGAAGTTTGAGAGCGATGAGAATTGGGGATCAATAACATATGATGCTTACCACACCATTCAATACAATATCGGTTTCGTGAGTCCTTGGTCTCTTTCATTGTAGAAAGATGATCAATCTGTTGTTGTTCTCTGAAACAATCAACTTCTTACTTCCAAACCTGGGACTTTTTGAAATTAAGCAACCCGATGATTTCTCACTTGCATGAGCCGGAGATGCACAGGAAGATGCTATAGATGATGATCCCATATTGAAATTTTCATCCATTAGAGCCCAGCTGCTAATCCTTATTTGTTCGAGTTTGTCTGCAACTTCCATCATATAAGGGCAATAAATCAAGAAGATCCTTTTAGTCAGTGTGATTGTTAGGTGTAGTGCCCGAAAGACAATTTGTGTAATCGTTTTTTATGACAGAATTTATCTTATCTTATTACTTGCTTTGTGCTTGTAAGTAATACACTGCTACAAACCCTAAGTATATCAGTATGTAACCGCTTAACTCAGTGTATGGCATGCACGTGAGGATTGAGTTAGTGATGATATACTTAAATTGTTAGTCCGTGGTGAACTTAATCAGAGTTTAGGGCCTCTTGATTAAAACACCAATAATGCACCTGAACACCTTAGGGTGTGATAGTCTTATCCGGATTTGTCGGTGAGGGTACCTACGTGGGGCATTTATATATGATGGCATTCATATAGATTTGGACCGATTTAATCGAATTTCTCGGTATAATTCGTGTCGAGGAATCTTATTAAATCATTAGATGATCATATATGGATCAACCTTAATCTGAGGTGATCACCAGGATCTTTGCTTGTCCCGGGTAGTGTTTGATGTGTTAGTTACGGTTCACTTTAATATGTGTTCCAAGCCACTTCTCATTTGCACTATCTCCGGATGAGTGAGTAGTTTTGATTTTCCACAGACATGGAATCCATTCCTTCCTCGCGGAAGTAGAGACAGATCCCCTTGTTTGTTAGCCCTAAGAAAGTGATCGATCTCGGAGTTCACATTTGACTAATTAGCTACTAGTCGGATATGTGTGCTAATTGATCATCAGGGGGTTAATGGTAAATAAGGATAAGATATTCTAAGTCGGGTTCACGGAGACTTCCCACTCAGAATGGACAGCCTATGGAGGGTTAATCCGTATGTAGTGATTATATCAATGGACACTTATCCGCTCTATGGGTTGAGTGCAAGTATATATCTATAATTGGTAGAGTTCAGTTTCGGGTTTATGGTGGCGTAATCCCGGAATTAATAATTTAATATATATATTCTGTTCGATGAATAATATATTTAATTATTGGAAATTTATTGATTATAGGTCCCATTGGTCCCCAATGCATTCTATAATTCGGGCTAATATTCTTGTTTATTTGGGCCTCAGAAATAATTAATTGGTTGGGTCAATTAATTGATATGCATGAATATTATTTAGTTGGACTAAATAATATAATACACAGAAAAGACATTTTATGTGGTGCAAGTGGTGAGAGCTTAGTGTGGCGCCAATATGTCTTGGATTTTCCAAGAAATTAGTTTTCTTGGATAATGACATATTGTGTAATTAGTTATTTATTTGTTAAATAATTAATTGGATAAATAAAAGAAAATAATTTATTTATTATTTATCTCTTAACTATAAGGATAATTATATTTTCTTATTATAAGATTATAATTATCTCTTATTTTTATTGGATAATAATAATTTGAATTATCTCTTTTATTTTGTTAAACCGATTAGGTATAGGTTTTCTCTCTTTTTTCTTTTATAAAAGAGAGTTCTCCCGGCGCTCTGGTGATGTGAGAGCCACGAAATTCATAAAGAAAAAAGGCTAAGGAGTTCGATCCTTGGCTCCACTCGGTTGGAGAAAAACTTAGGGTTTTTCTCAGTTGCATATCAAGGAGGTTCCAATTCCAAGAATCGGTGTCCACCAACCACCGTTTGGAGAACACATCGGAAGATCAAGGCGACTCTTCCCGTTATTGGTAACATAATCTTAAACCCCCTTGTAGTACTTAAGTCCTTTAATTATGAATTGTGTCATATAAATCGTGATCCATCCGCTGCGCATAGATCTAACTCATTTAGATCTAAGAACCTGCATCCTTCATGTGGTATCAGAGTCAGGTTCCACGATTTATATAGTCATAGTCATAGTTAAACGATTTAAAGGAGTGGAATTGCATGTAGGTAATTTTTACTTATAATTATGCATTGATTATGATTAAAATTGTTATGGTTGAAGAGATGGATTGGGGTTGGCATTGTTTACCCGTTAGATCTATTGTAAACTCATATAAACGATGAAAATTCGTTCATATGAGTATAGGAAATTATATAATTTTTTTATTGCAAGTTTAATTTCCAGAAAATAGATCTGTACAGTATCTGTTTAGTCTTTTCGTTTTTCCCGTTTTTTGAACCGTTAAAAAGAAGATCCCTCCGGTCAGAATCAAGATCGGAAGTTGGTGAACAATCCCACAAAATTTGGCATCGATCAGAGTCTATTTGGATGTCCGTTCGTTGATGAGAAGAGGCAGCTGTAACAGAAAAACGCAGGATTCACAGAAACCTTAACTGTGACTTCCTCGATTTTCTGGAAAGGATTGGACCGTTGAAACGAAAATCTGACTGGTCAGATCGGTAATCATGGGGTTTTGGACGTGATATAAAATTTTCAGGACGATCGGGATTCATCTTGATCCCCGATCGGCCTCGGGAAGTGAATGATGCGCTGCTGTAAGAGTCTGTTTCAGCAGCAAGTTGGGCGGCTCACTGGAGAAAATTGACAAGTCAAAGCTCCGATCCAACCGTCCATATTGAAGCCCGAAGAGTAAAGATCAGATCTGGAAAGTTTCGTCTCGATCCGAGTTTGTTTGATATGCCGATCGTCGAAGATTCTAAACAGCTGCAGATTAGGGTTTTAATTTATTTTCGAATAGATTAGTTACGGGGGTGGCAACGGTCCATCTCGGTGTTTATTTTCCGCACTAGTATACATGTGTAGATTGTATGAGTAGAACCGGAAAATTTCCATGACATGCATCATATCATGAATTCCACTCCATATGCATACATGTAGAAATTAATTCGAGAAATTAGTTAGGCATGTATAAAACACACGATTAGTTTTAATTAATTGTTTGATATTAATAAGAAACTAATTAGGGGTAAAACCGAGGAACACGGGTTTTTTCAATCGTCGAGGTTGGGTGATGGATTCTCGGTGAATCCCACTCTGCGAAAGCATAAGAGTAAAATCCGAAACCTGCGTGGTTAAGGTGTTGATTCTCGGTGAATTCCACCATACCTTAGACGCGAGATTACGTTTTTGTTCCATAGTGTCTACGTGAAAGTTTGATGTTTAAGGATTGGATAATCACGGGCAAACAGGTTCGAAAGTTGTTTAACCACGGTTGGGTGGTCAGCGGAGCTACGGCTCAATCGACTTCACCCTCCACGTGTGGCGTTTGCACGGGGGTCTTGCAATACTGAGCCATCCGAAGAGCCACTACGGATCAACGGACCTCTCCTAGCCTTGAACCGTCCGACGGCCACATATGTTCTAACGAATAAGTCGGGTGGGCTAGCCCACATAATCGACAACATTCGGGCCTATGATTTATTGTTCCTTAATGTACATCAAGTCCAAAAACGTGATCAGCAAACCTACCACTTTTTCAAAATATTGAGTGGGAGCGGGAGAGGCGACGGCCGACCCCACGGCCTCTTGTTGACACAAACAACGTGAGAGAATGGTGACGCCTCGTGCCGGCCTGGACCGGCCTCCTAAGGAAGGCCTTCACCGCTATCAAAATTCAAGGCTTGGTCTCCGAAAGGATAGGATTTTGGGTACTGCTGGGTCACCGACCGACCCTAAGGCGGCACACTCGGGGTCTACCTAAAAATCTGAGACGAGAGGTCACACTCATAAAGGGGTATTTTTGGTAGTACATTGGTTGAAAAAGGAAAGGTGATTGACGATCACAAATGAGATGTTCGATTCTCAATCGATCTTCAATATTAATCGAAACCTCTTTGACCTACCCTAAGGCGCACTGAGGCATTAGATTAAATCCTTGGAATGGTAGGATAGACTATAAGTACTTAGTTTATGTTCCTAAAATTTTAGTAGTGTATGATTTGGATTTATTTTCTCAATTTTATTTACAAATCATTATATATATCTCTCTAAGGTGCTAGACTCGCTAGTGTAAAATTGACTAGTAATGACTTCGTTAAAAAGTGGTAAGTAACTAGAACGTTGTATTTATTAATCTCACATGCGATTAATTTTTGAAAGAGATACTTCTCTTGAAGCCTTCAAAACTTAAGTGACGTAAATAGGCATGTCACTCACTGCGGTCACTCGTCTTGAAACGAGAGACAACCGTGAGTTAGTTTGAAAGATGATTGGGACGATAAAATTCTTCTAGTGAATTGTGTAGTGTCTACACGAGAAATTTTCTCGATAGAAAAATTGGAAAATCATAAATTAAAGTGTCGCTTAGTTAGGCGGTATTTGGAACCGATAAACTAGTGGGAGCTTTTATATTATGTTTTTCTAATTTATTAGAAAATCAGTCCCCATTTGGGTAACACTTTCATTAGACATCCCACGGTTCACGAGTAGTGTCTACTCAAACGAATCGCTAGTTCAAGACTATTTCCTTTTAAGGAAAGTTAAGAATGGGAAAGAATGTCTATAAGTGTTAATCATCTTAACTAAAGTTTTGAGGCTAAACCGAAACATTAATTAAAGAAAGTATAGGATAAGGAAAGTGATTTCGGATCACTAACCAATGATTCCTTAGCGATTTTCTTAACCGAGTAACTTGACTCAGTGGCTTAGTTCTTTGGAAGAACAATGAAGCTGTGCATTAATAAAGTAACAACGGGCAGTAATTTCAGCTAGAATAGTGGGAGAGATATAAGGAAATGAATTTCGGATTCTATCCTTGAATATCACAGAAAAATTTATTTTTACGTTTCACGGTCGTTGAAACAATTGGATTCACTTTCAACTCGATGTATTGTTGCCTCATAGAAAGTGAATATGACATTTGTAGTACGAATCCGAGACTTGGACTTTTGTTTGATAAAGTCAGAACCACTTAGAACAGCTGAATAAGTATGTGTAACACATCTAAAACTATTAAAGGTAAACGGTTTCCGTATTAAGATAAACGACCTTTCAATATCTATTAATTAGTGCATATATCCTAGAGACAAGACCTGCTGACTGGCTAAGGGTGATTCCTATCTCCCAGTCTTAGAACACTATCTCAAAGGAACAATGACTAAGTTTCCTTTCAACCGGGAAAGGGTAATAGTTTTGAAGGGGTAACATAGCTTGTTCACCATGACCTTCAGGGTCTAGTGAGAGATACAAGCTAGTGGGAGATTTTGAGTGGTGACATTCTGTCTGATAACTACTCAAAACACTGGTTGGTTTATCAAAAGAATATGAGGAGGTGTCTCTGATTTTAGCAGAGAATAGAGTATTCCATGCTCAGAAATAGGCTATCGCATAGTCTTGGGACTGATGCTCGGCCTGCCTCCTAGAGGAATGTTTCTCACTGAGGAAGAAACCATAGACTTACCCTATATATAGTTATTGATATGCTACAATACACTGCTAAACTCGATTAAGATAATTCGTTGCAAAATAACGATTAACATTATTATGTAAACCGAGAAGTCTACCTAGAAGATGCTAGTGAGTTTATGGATAAGGAGTGAATTCGGTTCACACCACATCCGTAAATGTAGGCATTTAGCATTTAATGCTTGAAGGTAGGGCCGGGGGATTTTATTGCATCGTTCGATTGTGATTGTTAGTGAAATATCTTAATGAGGCGAGTGAAGGTTGATTATAAGATTCTTGAGATCGAAAAGTGACGGTTGAACTGTCACAAGCCTTCCGATAGAATCTATAAGAAATTGACCTTAAACCTTAGAGTACGGTTACCCAAAGGTAGTTACTATCTGATTTAATCAGACCACGTCCAACATTAGTTGTTGGTGATTACACTGATAAATACTACTAGATCAGAATGTCAGTCCACCCAAGACACAATAGGAGTATGGTTTAACCGTTGACCCATTGTGATTTTGTGGACTTTATAATCTATTTGGGGTGATTGATAACCTATGGCTCTTGGTGGGTGTATAGGATTTTGATTATAGAGGTTGGTTTGAAAACCTTAACCATGTGAATGGAGTTTTGGTACTCCAGTTCTGTTCAGCCTCTTGTAGAACCACCTGAGTGTCTCAGGCCCAGTGGGAGCAATTGGATCTACATAGAAAAGAGTCGAATGAATAGGAAAGTTTAAACTTTCAGCGCAAAGTTGAGTGGTATAGGGGTGATTCCCTGACAAGTAGAGAGTTAACCAGACCTTGAACTCTCTCACCACTCAGTCTTGCTAGATTTCGTTAGAAAGCAGAAAATAGGGGTGATTCCCTGAGTCTTTCTTGCTGAACAACGGAATCTGAATGCATTCAGAATAGAAGGGTTTTAGCTAAGAATGGATAACGGATTCGTTACAAAGCAGAAGATAGGGGTGATTCCCTAAGACCTTTTTTGCGAGACTAACGATATCTTAATTCATTCAGAAAGAACCTTTGGTAGGAGGCCTGCCATGGCTTATATCCTTTGTGGATTTAAGAGAACCTCTGGTCATTTAAAAGTCACATGTTTTAAAATATGTGGACTTGACCAAAATATTGATAAGTTTTTCGTAGACTGGATATCAATATTGGTAATGAAGTAGTAGTATTAGTGTTCATGAATGATAACATCAAAACATTTGGAGACAACATGTGTGTGCTATCTCAAGTCAGAAAATGACACGCCAAGATTCTCTGGATGAGAGAATTGGACTATATTCTAAGAATTTGATTCGGTCAAATTCACAAGAATGAGTCATTGGCTATCCCATCCGTCTTATTGGTTAAGATGATCATGCATATACGTATGCAACATTCAACGAGAGTTGTCCTACCCTACCTCTCAGGAATGATTCTCTAAATCTTCGGATAAAGAGAAAATAGGATAGAGTCTCTCTTGTATAATGGCAAGTCAGGTTATCACAAGTCAATAGTAATCGAATCTTGGATTCGTGCAATAAGTAGCGGTTTAGTACGTCCTCAAGTATCTTTAGATAACGAGGAGTCATATTCTTGTATATTCAGTGCAAACTTGCATATGGTTGACTACTGCTGATTCGACTTGTTGTCGATTAAGGATGATCATTAAGTTGATCTCGGGCTCGGTGTTTACTCATAGTGCTTAGAATTTCCTTTTATAGTGCAGGAGTAATTCCAGTCCGATAAGCCGATATCACTTCATTGTGAAAACTGTGAAGAGATAGCTTAGAAGGATTTTCTCGATCCTTTAGAGGTCAAAAGCATATTGAGAGAGAGTACCGCTTTGATTAGATGGACCGGCAACGTTTCGATCCTAAAGAACGTCTCGGGCCGACAACCAAAGCGATCGTGTACCAAGTCGAGTGCTTGGAGGGTACGGCATTGAGGAATATATCTCATCCTTTTAGAGCAAGTGGGAGAGTGTTGTGAATAAGATGAGAAAGGGTGTGCTCTAAAAACAATCATTACTTGTCATTTCGTGCAAGTGGGAGATTGTTAGGTGTAGTGCCGAAAGACAATTTGTGTAATTGTTTTTATGACGAAATTTATCTTATCTTATTACTTGCTTTGTGCTTGTAAGTAATACACTCTCACAAACCCTAAGTATATCAAGATGTAACAGCTTAACTTTCGATTGTATGGCATGCACGTGAGGATTGAGTTAGTGGTGATATACTTAAATTGTTAGTCCGTGGTGAACTTAATCGAGTTTAGGGTCTCTTGATTAAAACACCAATAATGCACCCGAACACCTTAGGGTGTGATAGTCTTATCGGATTGTTGGTAGAGGGTACCTACGTGGGGCATTTATATATGATGGCATTCATATAGGATTTGGACCGATTTAATCTGAATTTCTCGGTATAATTCCGTAATCGAGGAATCTTATTAAATCATTAGATGATCATATATGGATCAACCTTAATCTGAAATGATCACGGGGATCTTTGCTTGTCCCGGGGTAGTGTTTGATGTGTTAGTTACGGTTCACTTTAATATGTGTTCCAAGCCACTTCTCATTTGCACTATCTCCAGATGAGTGAGTAGT
This sequence comes from Gentiana macrophylla, assembly GCA_026214975.1. Taxonomy (NCBI): domain Eukaryota; kingdom Viridiplantae; phylum Streptophyta; class Magnoliopsida; order Gentianales; family Gentianaceae; genus Gentiana; species Gentiana macrophylla. The sequence goes on along the minus strand of JAOBSW010000203.1, from coordinate 52,137 downwards.
TTTGATTTTCACAGACATGGAATCCATTCCTTCCTGCGGGAAGTAGAGAGACAGTCCCCTTGTTTGTTAGCCCTAAGAAAGTGATCGATCTCGGGAGTTCACATTTGACTAATTAGCTACTAGTCAGATATGTGTGCTAATTGATCATCAGGGGGTTAATGGTAAATAAGGATAAGATATTCTAAGTCGGGTTCACGGAGACTTCCCACTCAGAATGGACAGCCTATGGAGGGTTAATCCGTATGTAGTGATTATATCAATGGACACTTATCCACTCTATGGGTTGAGTGCAAGTATATATCTATAATTGGTAGAGTTCGATTTGGGTTTATGGTGGCGTAATCCCGAATTAATAATTTAATATATATATTACATTCGATGAATAATATATTTAATTATTGGAGCTTTCTTGAGTTATAGGTCCATGGTCCCAATATAAGCTTCATAATTCGGGCTAATATTCTTGTTTATTTGGGCCTCAGAAATAATTAATTGGTTGGGTCAATTAATTGATATGCATGAATATTATTTAGTTGGACTAAATAATATAATACACAGAAAAGACATTTTCTGTGGGCCTGGTGGGCTTAGTGTGGCGCCAATATGTCTTGGATTTTCCAAGAAATTAGTTTTCTTGGATAATGACATATTGTGTAATTAGTTATTTATTTGTTAAATAATTAATTGGATAAATAAAAGAAAATAATTTATTTATTATTTATCTCTTAACTATAAGGATAATTATATTTTCTTATTATAAGATTATAATTATCTCTTATTTTTATTGGATAATAATAATTAGAATTATCTCTTTTATTTTGTTAAACCGATTGGGTATAGGTTTTCTCTCTTGGATTTTTCCTATAAAAAGAGAGTTCTCCCTGAGCCCTAGGTGATGTGAGAGCCACGAAATTCATAAATAAAAAAGGCTAAGGAGTTCGATCCTTGGCTCCACTCGGTTGGAGAAAAATTTAGGGTTTTTCTCGGTTGCATATCAAGGAGGTTCCAATTCCAAGAATCGGTGTCCACCAACCACCGTTTGGAGAACACATCGGAAGATCAAGGCGACTCTTCCCGTTATTGGTAACATAATCTTAAACCCCCTTGTAGTACTTAAGTCCTTTAATTATGAATTGTGTCATATAAATCGTGATCCATCCGCTGCGCTAGATCTAACTCATTTAGATCTAAGAACCTGCATCCTTCAGTGATTTACTGCCACACTTTTGTTTCTCCTAGAATAGGAGCTTGCAAACCTGCATTTCAGATTACAGAAAATAGCTACTATGTCATAATCGATGTCTTTTACAAATTTCAAATCATCATTCATGACCATTACTATGAGGCCAAAAAGTAAAAATTCCTTCAAAATGGAAAAAAAGAAAAGAAAATGGAAATGAAGTAACGGATCAATACATTCTTAGTCCGTAGTGTGTTGATGACTGTGGACTTTCCAACATTGAGATATCCAACAAAACCCTCAGATATTTCTTGCTTGTCACTCTTCAGTCTTGCAAATTGTCTCAGAACCGGTAGCAGGGATACCTAAAACCAATAGCCAAGGAATTTATAACAGCATAATAATGTTGATAGATGCAAATATGAAAATCGAGAATGTGGGATGATGATGTTGTAAAATCGTGTAAGAATTTCTTAGTAAAAAGGTGGAAAACAGAAAAACATTTGTACCTTGCCAAAGGACTTGGTAACGCTTGCATGAAAATCCAAAGCTGGATATTCCTTTGACAATATCCTAAGCCATCCTTTTGTGACCCAAGCAGGGACCAAATCACACAATTAATAGCAGTAGCCATCACTCAGAAATCAATAAAAAGGATTCAAGTGATATGCACGAAAAAAGATTTTTCGAAATCGACCTTATTTAACAGCATAACCATATTTGAGTGTGATGTACTGCCACACTTTTGTTTCTCCCGGAATAGGAGCTACCTTGCAAACCATCATTTCAGATAACAAAAAACACCTACTATGTCATAATCGATGTCATTCATGACCATTATTAGGAGTCTCAAAAGTAAAAATTCCTTCAAAATGGAAAAAAAAGAAAAAGGAAATGAAGTAACAGATCAATACCACTTGAATCTTGTAACAATGGAAATAACCAAAAAAACAAAAAAAAAAAGAATATAAAACAAAATACCCTAAAAAAAAGTAAGTAACTAACTCTGTTTCTCCTTAACATAATAATGTATCTCTCAAGCCCAATTTGGTGTAAGCACATACAATATGCAGTCTACTATTCATATGTGTTGTCTTATAACAATAAAAACGTCAAAGAATCACTACCAAAAGGTGATACATCGTACATTCAGGAATAGAGGTCTTGTTAAATTAGCCAATCTGTTTTGCCAAAAAAAAATACAAATGAAAGAATTATGAAAAAATGTTATTCAAGAAAAAACCAAATTACCTTCACATAACACCAACTTACAGATTAAATATGAAATTGCCGCCTATTTTTCTCATCTAGAAAGAAGCAAAATAGGAATGAATTTAAACCAAAAAGAGAAGGAAGGATAAGAATTTTAACACAAAAAATTAAAAAATGAAAAAAATAACGTTCAATTAAAAAAGGTCCTTCAATTGCAGATGACATTTCTATGCTCCAATACCACGAACATAGAAGGAAAAAAAACTTCAATCAAAGATCACCCATGAAGTTATGTAAGGATGTTAGAAAAATTGTAAACAAAACATTTGAATTAAGTAGAAAAAACTATATCTTTGAATAGCACCACACCAGTTGAAAACATAATCTTCAGAAATCGCACACAAAATTGAAAATCCTAATTACATCAATCAACCACAATAGCAACAAAACAAAAAACAAAACAAAAAAAAACTTTAGAGCCAGATCATAAAAAAAGAACAAAAAAAGGAACATATAGTGATGAAAGACTCCATAAACAACTCACATGAGAAGAAAGCGTGGCGTTCTTGGAAATTCGAGGACCGCCACTGGAATGGTGGCGATTTCACTTCTTTGCTCGATTAACATCGAAAAGATTTGGAAAAGAATTTGGAGAAGGGAATTCGGGATTCGATCTCTGAATGCGATATGGAAAGAAGAATTAGGAGTTAAGGGGAGTTTATTTGGTGAGTCGTGGTGAGTTTTCTTCTAAATGGAAGACGACTTAAGTGGGGGTTTGAGCGTGGGGATGATCCACTCAAAAAAAAAGCGTGGGATAAAGCGACACAAAGTCGTAAAATTGAAGGGGATTTTGGGTATGGGTGGGTCAATTGGCCAATTCGGGTCAATTGAAAGTTTTTCCTTGAATATATATATATATATATATATATATATATATATATATATATATATATATATATATATATATATATATATCCACAAAATACTTAAGTCCATAAAAAGAGTATATAATAATAATATTTCGTTTTCGCCAAATGACACGTCCCCTTGCCTGAAAATCAGAATATTACATTCCTCCCCCATTAAGAGGTGTTTCGTCCTCGAAACTACAACATACCTGGTAAGTCAACAAACTCTGGAAACTCGCTGGTTATGTCGCCTTCAACTTCCCAAGTGGATTCATTCGGTGAATGATTGCTCCATTGCACCAGAACCAAAAATATCATCTTTTCTTTCCGGTCTAGAATCTTGGTCGGTTTCTCATCGTATGAGAGGTTATCTAGAAGAACTTTTGGGTCAACTGTAGCTTCAACATCAGTCTTTGTCAAACACTTCTTCAACATTGACACGTGGAAAATGTTGTGGACTCTCGACATTGATTCCGGTAACTTGAGCTTAAAAGCCAAAGGTCCAACTATTTCCAGAATATCAAACGGTCCAACATACCTTGGACTTAGCATTCGCTTCTATACAAAATGCTTCACTCCTTTCATTGGTGAAGCTCGTAGATAAATTCTCTCACCAACAACGAACTCAAGAGGTCTTCTTCTAACATCTGGCCATCTTTTCTGTTTATCTTGTGCTGCATTCAGATTCTTCTTAACCAACTGAACCCTTTCTTTACCTTGCTCAACCAATTCCATCCGGGTGACTTGTCTTTCCCCGAATTCATCCCAAAACAGTGGCGTTCGACATCTTCTCAAATACAATCTTCTAATGGTGGCATGCCTATGCTTGCGTGATAACAATTGTTATAAGAAAACTAGGCTACAGGTAGGTAATCATCCCATGATCCGCCTACTTCCAAAACACAAGCTCTTGTCATATCTTCAAGTGTTTGGATTGTTCACTCTGACAGTCCGTCTGTTTGAGGATGGAAGGCCGTACACGAATCTAACTCTGTACCTAAAGCCCTTTGCAAACTTCTCTAGAATCGACTGACAAACCGACTGTCACGATCCAAAACTATCGAGATAGATACTCCGTAGAACTTCACTATATTGTTCAAGTATAATGTTGTCATCTTCTTTAAATACATATCAACCTTGGTTGGTAGGAAATGAGCTGATTTGGTCAATCTATCCACAATCATCCAAATCGCATCATGTCTAGTCTTCGTCTTCAAAAAACTAAAATCCATCGTGATGTTTTCATATTTCCTCTCTAGGATACCCAATGGCTTAAGCATTCCTCCTACTATTCTATGTTCTACTTTCAATTTCTGGCAAATATCACATTCTGCTACATACTTAGCTATTTCAACTTTCATCGAGGGCCACGGAAACTTTTCCTTCAAGTCTCTGTACATTTTAGTGGCTCCTAGATGAACATCAAAGGCAATCCTATGTTCCTTTTCCATAACTCTTTGTCGTAAATCACCGTAATCCGGCACACACAAACGATCCTAGTACCAAAGGTTCCCATTCTTATCTAAAACATAACCCACTATAGGCTTTTCCCTTGCAACCCGCTTCAGATCAACCAAAACTTGATCTTCATCTTGCTTTTCCTGAATATCATCCCTCAGCTCGGACCTTGCTAAAAATGGTGCCACAAACCATCGATCTTCAATCTGGTCAAAACCCCAGATTTTCATCCTGGCTAACCGTTCTGCCACATCTTCAATGCTTGAAACTACAAGTACTGGTTTTCTTTTTAAGGCATATGTAACCACATTGGCATTACCCCAATGGTATTGAATGTCCAAGTCTTAATCTTTTGCGAATTCTATCCATCTCCTCTATCGCATATTCAGATTCTCCTGAGTGAAGAAATACATTAAGATCTTGTGGTCTGTGAAGATCCTAGCCTTAACCTCATACAAGTAGTGCCTCCAAATCTTTAAGGCAAACACTACCGTTGCCAACTCTAAGTCATGTGTTGGATTATTATTTTCATGGACTTTCAACTGTCTAGATGCATAACCGATTACTTTTCCTCCTTCCATCAACACACATCCTAAACTTTGTCCCGAAGCATCTGTGTAGATGTCGTAATTATCCAAAACCTCTGGAACTGCCAATACTGGGGCTGTAGTCAACTTCTTTCTCAACGTCTAGAAAGCATCTTCACACCCACTAGTCCATTCAAACTTCACATTCTTTTGCGTGAGTCGGGTGAATGAGGTAGCTATCTTTGAGAAGTCTAATACAAACTTCCTATGGTAGCCAGCCAAACCGAGAAAACTTCTCACCACTGAAACTATAGTCGGTCTGGACCATTTCTCAACTGCTTTGATCTTCGCTGGATCAACTTGAATGTGATCGGCCTTTTCTAAGTGTCCAATCTCACCGGCAGTGTACCGGGTGAACTGTAGCCTAGAATTGGTGAGTCAAGATCGTATCCCACAAGAAATCTGGTCGAGTACCAAAGTCGGTCTCGTCCCTAGTTCAGGTCAACACAACTACTAAAGATGGTGACTTGTCAGATCACCGGTTCTACAAACTAAATATACACAAAAGTAAGATTTAAAACCGTATAAAAGAGATAGCCAAGATATGATCCAATCTAATACTCACAAACCCTAGCTAAGTCCCGAGGAATTCTTGATTTACCTAAACGTTCTCGATGTCACAAAGGGTGTCGTTTCCTGGCTCTGAGAATAGACATTATTTCAATAATCTACCCTCCTATGTCATGTTCAACAGTCCGCTCAACGGATTTAACTGACCTCACACGGTCTACGATTCATGAAACACTCGACAAGTCGATACAAAACCTTACAACGAAACCGAGTCTAAACAACTCAGTCGGTTGTACACAGTGATCCTAGAACCCCGGTTCCCGTATCCTCTCGCATAAATACATATGTAAAGACGATACGTGTGATACGATTATCAAATGGCCAATTTAACAAACGTGATAAGAATAAGTTCTAGAACTACGGTAACATCGAGAATCAACAGTAAAACATCAAGAACACCACATGAATAGGCTAGGATTCAATTTCAAAGACTATCACATAACTCGACTATCGGAAAACTAGCTACTCATTATAACAAGAAAAGCAACAAGATATCAACAATAAAAGTTAACATAAACAAGATTAAAAACAAGAACAAGAAATGAAAACGAAATAACAAATATATTAGGCCGTAGAAAAACGATCCACCGAACGAAATCCCGTCAAAAACGCGTCAAGCTATCTTTGAGAATCAACGGATTACAAAATTCTAAGCCTAATTTAAGCTAAACTATGTACAAAATTGATCTAAGCTAAGAAAAACGATGAAAACTGAAGAAAAACGAGTTGGGGGAGAGGAAGTTTTGATCTAGATCCAAAATGGGGGTATTTATAGTGTTTATGTGTTCTGGACGCTAAGCGTGCACCTAGGAAAGTGTAGGCGCACGCCTATGATGATAAAAACACGTACTGAAATTTCTGGCCAAAATTGACTGCTAGGCGTGCGCCTAGCATTTCTCAGGCGCGCGCCTAGCTGACACACCTTCAGAAAAACAGATATAACTTTCTGTGTAGACCTCCAAATCAAGTGATTCAAAATCCGTTAGAAAGCTAATGAAATTTTCTACAACATTCATGAAGATATGCTGCCCATAAAATGCATCTAAGGTGGATCAAGATGCAGATCAATGGAAGGTATGGTTGTAGTACCACTGCGTTTTGATCCGTTTGAACGTTTAAGCTTCGGGCATACGTTCCAATCATCGTATCTCGCCTTCCGGACATCTCAAACACCTAAGTCCTTTATAAAATCACAACAAATAACACACATAATCCTTACAGGACACTAGGGTGACCGAGAGTATAGTAAATTACACCGAAAAATACCGAGAATCCCGGACTTTACTTCCTAGGTCCCGAAATGATAACCAAGGTGTAAATACATCAAAATACAACCAAATTTTTCAGGGAACATATAAAAAGAGGTATAAACGGGGTATAATTACATAGAAAATGATAGACAAGTTGACTCTCATCAGTATGCCATCTCCAGAAATGACATGACCCAAGAAACGACTTGATCAACCAAAAGTCACGATCACGAGAACTTAGCATACAACTGGTTCTCCCTTGGTGTGTTCAACACTATCCTTAAGTGTTCTTCATGTTCTTTCTCATCCTTCAAGTAACTAGGATTTCATCTATGAACACTTTCAAAAATTTATCCAAGTATGGCATGAAAACATGTTGCATTAAGTCCATAAATGCAAATGGATCATTAGTTAGTCCAAAGGGAATAACTAGGAACTCATAATGTTCATACCTCGTACTAAAAGCTGTCTTCGGTATATCTGCTACCTTGATCTTCAACTGGTGATAACCCGACCTAAGATCAATCTTAGATAACACTCTCTTACCTTGCAACTAATTAAACATGTCGTCAATCCTTTGAAAGGGATACTTATTCTTGATGGTAAGGTTATTCAAAGCTTGGTAGTCTATACACATTCTCATGCTACCATCTTTCTTCTTGACAAACAAAGCAGGGGCTCCCAGCGCAGGTACTAGGCTGAATTATGTTTCTTTCAAGCATATCTTTTAGTTGAGATTTCAACTCTTTCAATTCAGCCGGTGTCATTCTATCCGGCTTACTTCCCGGTAACTCTTCTGGAAACATTTGCGGGAAGTCTTTTACTATAGGGCTTTCCTCTAACTTAGGCTTCACTTGTTCCACATCCATTGCGTATAACGAGTAGCCTTCACAACCCTTTTGACAAGCTCTTATCGCCTTAACTGCGGATATTATCGGATGTATCTTTTTACTAAGCTTGTAAACATTACCTTGTTACATGTTAGATTATTCACTGGGTACCTTAAAGGTCACTCACTTTTCTCTACTATCCAAGTAAACATAATTCTCGGATAGCCAATCTATTTAGAGGATTACAACAAAATCTGAAAAATCCAAAACTGTGAAGTCATTTTTACATGGATATGATCTTACTCGAACATCCACTTGAGGTATCATCCTAGTTACCATAGTTACCTTTCCTAATGGTGGAGTTATTTCCAAGGAGTTTCTTAAGGTCTCTGAAGGTAGATTCAGCTTCTTAGCTATATTATAAGACACAAACGTATTAGAAACTCCCGTATCAAACAAGGCCGTAACCGCTAAATTGTCTAATATTATTGTACCTAATATGTCAATTCATTTATTTAATACAAATACAACATGATTTAACATGCTAGAAAAGTACTTTAATAAATTAAAATAAACAAATAAAGGTACCTAAAATAACATTATCATCTGCTCCTGCATACTCTACATCCACGGCGAAAACTCAAACAGGCCACCTCGGATCGCCATTCCCGCTTCCTTGATTTTGAGTTCCTCTTAGCACTATTAATGACTGAAGGCTTGTACTTGAAGGTCTTAGCTTCCAAGACATTGTTTAACATTTCATCCACGTTCCTTGGTGTAGTTCCCAACCTTCCTACTTGGATCTCATGGGACAAACCATTCTTGAACAACTGAAACTGCACTATTCAACTTCTACTCGGTGCATTCATCACCGAAATGTACTTCCTTATGTTTACAATCCATGTAGACAAAATTCTTGGATAGACGACCTATACCAAAAATTACACCATGATTTGTAGGATTCAAAACTATAGGATCCTTTTCTTTCTAATGCTTTTTCAACGGTAAACTCTAACAAGATCATCAACATATTCTAGATGAACCACAACTACAAAACCCCCATCTTGAACCAAAAGACTCGCTTCTTTCTAGGCCATAGAACTTCCGATTCCAAACTTATCGACATGAGTATCTCTGAGGTCTCCTAACTTTCTAAAAGATCAGGAAGGATCAGAATGATACTATGTGGTATAAAGAGATCATATCTTAAGGAAGAAAGGAAGCCTAAATGAAGCTTCTTTTTGATACCAACTGTAACGCCCCTTTCCCTGACACCGAGTCCTTATCCGGAAAAGAAATGTTCGGCACGTGTAATATAAACTAAATTCCACATTATACGTCAGCCACTACTACGTCGTATTGAGTTAAGCAAGACGAAAGCAAAAATACTCGGGTATATTTATTTCGAATAACAAAGAATGGAAATTCAAAGTGTAAAGATAGAAATGTAACATTTATTACATTGGTAAACCAAACGAATCGTATCACGTACGAAAACCTCCAAAAGAAACTAAAAAGAAATTACATAGTTCCTAAAGAAACAACACGTCTTGTTTATAAATAAAGAACAAAAATAAATAAACGCTTCAATGTCGGCGTCCTCAAACATTGTCATCAAAGTCTTCCTCGAACTCCGGATCTACCTGTTCATCTTCTCTCCCCCAAACAAAACAATCCATTTGAGGTATGTACAAAGTACTAAGTAAGTGGTAGAAGGTACAAATTAACTAAGGTTTATAATCATGTTTTTTACTTAATAAATTATCTTTGTGAGTCCAACTCAATCTAGGGTTCACTTCATGTCCATCAACATGTCATGACTATACGTTTCTAACTTAACTTATCTTGGTTACGTCAGCACTCAAAGGCAATACACGATGTGTATCCACCACGAGAGGGTGCCAACCAACAGTGGCATGCACTGTTACTCCCGGGTTTCCATGGCAAGCATACAAATCCGGTGAAGTTCCCCTGTCATTTGGCCTCTAGAAGGTCACACAGTTATCCACCTGTGCGGACGAGTCACATAGACGATGTTCACATATGCCTAACCAAAAGTGGCATGACGTTTAATCTTATTTCTCTGTAAGTATGTAATTATTATATGTTCTTAACTCGACACCTAAGTGTTTACAAGGATAAAACTCACCTTAACGACTTTACTCCCTCACTTAGATAGCTAGACACCAAGTCCTATTAAGTACATAGTCATTGGTGAATTACTATTCATCAAAGCACATGCCCATTCATGCCTTTACGACGGTCCCGAACTTCAACTCCTTTGAATAGTACATTCGGTACCGGAAATAAACACATCAGAAGCTCAATTGAGGCGTGTTCATCTTTAATTAATGTTATTATACAAAGAAACAACATTTAAAATGAGCATGTGCATTCAATGGGTCAATGTGTCTGCATTCACGGGAATGCGTGTGCATTGAGCATCCTGAAACATTCAGGGTGCTTTTGTCTGAGCAATGCACGTGCATTACGCCTTGGTGCGTGCGTACGACCAATGTTGTATCAATTTTTTTAATTTCTAACCCTCAATGCGTGTGCATTCTAGCCTGTGCGTGCGCATCAACCATTCTTTAACAAAAACAGACTTTCTTCCTTATCAATACGTGCGCATTGCCCTTTGAATGCACATTGCTTGCGGAAAAACCCTAAACATGATTCTTTCTACTATTTAAGATCTCTACTCGATCTCAAACATGTTCTACACGATTATTATCTGAAAAAACATCAGAAAAACATAACTTTTATGATCCAAAGGAAACCTTAAACCTTACACAATGTATACGTACAAACTTTAATACAAAAACACATCAAAAACACGATCTATCCTCTCTAAACCATAATTAATTCTTAGGAAGAGCCTCATACCTTTTAAGCAAGATAATCCAAAAAAAGCTAAGAAAAACTGGAGCAACTTGATCCTCTCTGCCGGAAATCTATTTGATCAATCCAAAATCAAATTAGATTCGATCACACGCTTCTAAACATATAAAACTATGAATTCAAAAGTTTGAATCCATCAAACTAAATCAAGAACACAACTAGGGCTCGAAAAGCATACCTTGTTAATGTCCCAACTTTCTGGTGTTGAAACGACGCCCTCTTTACGACGATTCCACAGGTCTACTCTGATTTGAACACCGCTAATATTTGACTTCGAAACTGGAAGAAAACTCAGCCCTTTTTTTTTTCTATTGCTGCACACGCCTCTCAATGACTTAGGAGGAGAAAATTCTGATTATTTGTAGGTTATAAGCTTAATGGGATGATTATTTTCCTTAAATAACCATTCCCAGAAATAATAACATATTATTTATTTTCCTTAAATATTCCTTAATAATTAAATCATATTTTTCTTTGGGGAAATAGGCCAGAAGGACAAAAAAGTAAACAAATCAGGATTAAAGGACAATTTCATTTTCTGACGATTAAAAAGGACAATTTCATTATTAATCGACATAAATACCCTTAAAAGATAAAATAGAAATATTTTTCTTTTTTTTGAGAAATTGAGTCATATAAATACTGAACATTTTAGTCTAGGCATTAAGTTGGAGTAATTATAGTGATTTAAAGCTTCCCAAAACGGTTATCCTAGTTTCATATGTATATATATATATATATATATATATATATATATATATTTATTATATATAAAATATATAACACTTTATAAAAGTGTACATCAATAAAAAAAAGTATAACAACCAATATAATATAAAACAAAAGATGTAGTTACCAATAAAAAAATGTAGTAACCTAAAAAAAGAAGCCATAGCAACCAATAAAATATATTTACAACCAAAAATATGTAGTAACACTCGAAAAAAGGTAGTGACAGACAATAAAATAGATATGACTACTGCCAAAAAAAATAGTAACATTTATAAAGAAGTAGTAACAACCAATAAATTAGATGTAGTAATAGGAAAAAATGTAGTAACATTGATATGGATTGAGTAACATAGGTGGAGTAATTTTGCATCAAATTTATAGATAAACTGAGTATTTTTCTAACATTAAAATAAAAATTGTGTAGTAATAATGGATGCCTAAATCATGGAATAGTGATTATCCGTTACAATAAATGGTCATAATTAATTAAATAAAGTCTCTTATTTTTTATGGTTGGTAGCTATTTATTATTATTATTATTATTATTATTATTATTATTATTATTATTATTATTATTATTATTATTATTATTATTATTATTAATTATAACAACTGGTGAATGTATCAAGAGATGGGTAATTTAGGATAAAAGAAGGTCTTTCGTTCTTATTAACTCACAATGTCCTGCATTCCCCATTTAGTTAAGAATATGTCCTTTTAGTCAGAATATCAGAATATTACATTCCTCCCCCCTTAAGATGAGTTTCGTCCTCGAAACTATAACATACCTGGTAAGTCCACAAACTCTGGAAACCCATTGATCATGTCGCCTTCAACTTCACATGTACCTTAATTCGGTGAGTGATTGCTCCACTGCACCAGAATCAAAGGGATCATCCATTGATCATCTTTTCTTTCCGGTCTAGAATATTGATCGGTTTCTCATTGTATGCGAGGTTATCTTGAAGAACTTCTGGGTCAACCGTAGCTTCAACATCAGTCTTTGTCAAATACTTCTTCAACATTGACACATGGAAAATGTTATGGACTCTCGACATTGATTCCGGTAACTTGAGCTTATAAGCCAAAGGTCCAACACTTTCTAGAATCTCAAACGGTCCAACATACCTTGGACTCAGCTTTCCCTTCTGTCCAAGACGTTTCACTCCGTTCATTTGTAAAGTTCGTAGATAAACTCTCTCACCAACATTGAACTCTAGAGGTCTTCTACTAACATCTTGCCAACTTTTCTGTTTATCTTGTGCTGCCTTAAGATTCTTCTTAACCAACTGAACCCTTTATTTAGCTTTCTCAACCAATTCCGGCCGGGTGACTTGTCTTTCCCCGAATTCATCCCAAAACAGCGTCGTTCGACATCTTCTCCCATACAAATATTCAAATGGTGTCATGCCTATGCTTGCATGATAACTATTGTTGTAGGAAAACTAGGCTACCGTTAGGTAATAATCCCATGATCCGCCTACTTCTAAAACACAAGCTCTTAGCATATCTTCAAGTGTTTGGATTGTTATCTCTGATTGTCCGTCTGTTTAAGGATGGAAGGCCGTACTCAAATCTAACTTTGTACCTAAAGACCTTTGCAAACTTCTCTAGAATCGACTGACAAACCGACTTTCACGATCTGAAACTATCGAGATAGGTACTCCATGCAACTTCACTATATTGTCCACGTATAATGTTGTCATCTTCTTCAAATACATATCAACCTTGGTTGGTAGGAAATGAGCTGATTTGGTCAATCTATCCGCAATCACCCAAATCGCATCATGTCCACTCTTCGTCTTCGGTAAATCGGTGATAAAATCAATCATGATCTTATCCCATTTCCATTCAGGAATATCCAAAGGCTTAAGCATTCCTCCCGGCCTTCTATGTTCTGCTTTAAATTTCTAGCAAGTATCACATTCTACTACACACTTAGCTATTTCCACTTTCATCGAGGGCCACAAAAAATTTTCCTACAAGTCTCTGTACATTTTAGTAGCTCCTGGATGAACCGCAAAAGCAATCATATGTGCCTCTTCAATAACTCTTTGTCGTAAATCACCGACATTAGGCACAAAGAAATGATCCTAGTACCAAAGGTTCCTGTTCTTATCTAAAACATAACCCACAATAGGCTTATCCCTTGCAACCCGCTTCAGATCAACCAAAACTTGATCTTCATCTTTCTTTTCCTTAATATCACCCCTCAGGTCCGACCTTGCTAACAATGGTGCCACAAACTGTCGATCTTCAATCAGATAAAAACCTGGATTTTCATCTCGTATAACCGTCCTGCCACATCTTCAAGGCTTGAAACTGCAAGCACCGGTTTTCTTCTTAAGGCATATTCAACCACATTGGCTTTACCCGGATGGTATTGAATGTCCAAGTCATAATCTTTTATGAATTCCATCCATCTCCTCTGTCTCATATTCAGATTCTTCTTGAGTGAAGAAATACTTTAAGCTATTATGGTCTATGAAGATCCTAGCCTTAACTCCATACAAGTAGTGCCTCCAAATCTTTAAGGCAAACACTACCGTTGCCAACTCTAAGTCATGTGTTGGATAATTCATTTCATGGACCTTCAACTGTCTAGATGAATAAACGATTACTTTTCCTCATTGCATCAACACGCATCCTAAACCTTGTCCTGAAGCATCAGTGTAGGCGTCGTAATTATCAAAGATCTTTAGTACTACCAAACTAGGGTCGTAGTCAACTTCTTTTTCAACGACTAGAAAGTGTCTTCACACCCACTAGTCCATTCAAACTTCACAATCTTTTGCCTGAGTCTTGTGAGTGGGGTTGCTATCTTTGAGAAGTCTTGTACAAACTTCCTAGAGTAGCCAGCCAAACAGAGAAAACTTCTCACCTCTGAAACTGTAGTTCGGTCTAGAAAATTTCTCAACTGCTTTGATCTTCACCGGATCAACTTGAATTCCATCTCCAGAAATAACATAACCCAAGAAACTGACTTGATCCATCCAAAAGTCACACTTCGAGAACTTAGCATACAATTGGTTCTCCCTTAGTGTGTTCAACGCTATCCTTAGGAGTTCTTCATGTTCTTTCTCATCCTTCGAGTAAACTAGGATTTCATCTATGAAAACTATCACAAATTTGTCCAAGTATGACATGAAAACACATTGCATAAAGTCCATAAATGCAGATGGAGAATTAGTGAGTCCAAAGGGCATAACTAGGAACTCGGTAAATCTGCTACATTGATCTTCAACTGGTGATAACCCAACCTAAGATCAATCTTAGAGAACACTCTCTTATGTTGCAACTGATTACACAAGTCGTCAATCCATGGCAAAGGATACTTATTCTTGATGGTAAGGTTATTCAAAGCTCGGTAGTTTATACTCATTCTCATGCTACCATCTTTCTTCTTGACAAACAAAACAGGGGCTCCCCATGGTGAGGTACTAGGCTGAATTAGGTTTTTATCAAGTATATCTTTAAGTTGAGCTTTCAACTCTTTCAATTCAGCCTATGCCATTCTATAGGGTGCCTTAGCAACCGGTGCCGCTCAGGGTAGTAACTTGATCTCGAACTCTATTTCTCTGTCCGGCATATTTCCCGGTAACTCTTCTCGAAACATTTCAGGGTACTCTTTTACTGTAGGGGTTTCCTCTAACATAGGCTTCACTTGTTCCACATCCACTGCACATAACAGGTAGCCTTCACAACCCTTTTGACAAGCTCTTATCGCCTTAACTACTGATATTATAAGATGTAGGTTTTTACTAGGCTTGTAAACATTACAATGATAGGTCTTAGATGATTTCTTGGGTACCTTAAAGTTCTCTCCCTTTTCTCAACTATCCAAGTGAACATAATTTTCAGATAGCCAATCTATTCCAAGGATTACATCGAAATCCGAAAAATCCAAAACTGTGAAGTCACTTTTACATCGATATGATCCTACTCGAACATCCACTTGAGGTATCATCCTAGTTACCTTAGTTACCGTTCCTAATGGTGTAGTTATTTCCGAGGTGTTTCTTATGGTCTCTGAAGGTAGATTCAGCTTCTTAGCTATCTTAGATGACACGAACGTATTAGACGCTCCCATATAGATCAAGGCCATAACCTCTAAGTTGTCTAATATTATTGTACCTAAGATGTGAATTATTTTATTTAATACAAATACAACATGATTTAACGTGCAATAAAAGTAGTTTAATAAATAAGAATAAACAAATAAAGGTGCCTGAAATAAAATTATCATCCGGTTCTGCATACTCTGCATCCACAGAGAAAACTCAAACAGGAAAACTCGGGTCGTCATTCCCGCTTCCTTGATTTTGAGTTCCACTTAGCACTATTAATGACTGAAGGCTTGTACTTGAAGGTCTCAGCTTCCAAGACCTTGTTCAACATTTCATCCATGTTCCTTGGTGTACTTCCCAACCTTCCCGCTTGGATCTCATAGGACAAACAATTCTTCAACAACTAAAAATTCACTATTCAACCACTACTCGGTGCATTCCTCACCGAAAGGTACTTCCTTATGTTTACAATCCATGTAGACAAAAATTCTTGGATAACCGACCTATCCCAAAAATTACACCACGATTCTTAGGATTCAAACTATAAGATCCTTTTCTTTCTTCTAGTTTTTCAACGTTAAAATCTAACACGATCAACAACATATTCTAGATGAACTACAACTACTAGACCCCCATCTTGAACCAAACCACTCGCTTCTTGCTGGGCCATAGAACTTCCAATTCAAAACTTATCGACATGAGTATCTCAGAGGTCACTTAACATTACAAATGATCATAAAGGATCAGAATGTTACTATGTGGTATAAAAAGATCAGATCTTAAGGAAGAAAGGAAGCCTAATGGACGCTTTGCTTTGATACCAATTTATAACGCCCGTTCCCGACCCGACTCCTTATCCAGAAAAAGAACGTTCGGCACGTATAAAATAAAATAAATTCACATTATACGTCAGCCTCTACTACATCGTATCGAGTTAATCAAAACATAAGCAAA
Source organism: Gentiana macrophylla (assembly GCA_026214975.1). Lineage (NCBI taxonomy): Eukaryota > Viridiplantae > Streptophyta > Magnoliopsida > Gentianales > Gentianaceae > Gentiana > Gentiana macrophylla. The sequence goes on along the minus strand of JAOBSW010000203.1, from coordinate 35,488 downwards.
AAGACTCGGGTATATTTTTTTGAATAACCAAGAATAGAAACTCAAAATCTGAAGATAGAAATGTTACATTTATTACATTGGAAAACTAATGACGGTCAAATTATACCCGTAAAAGTCATAAACATTGTCCTTAAACCAGGATTAATAATATATATTTTATGATAAATCACCTATTTATATTTACTATTTAATGTTATGTGATTAATAAAATATAATTTGGTATTTATCCGTTTTCATTGTATTTATCCATTTATATTATATATTTTGGTATTTATCCGTTTTTTGGGATAAATATTTATTTCGCTGATAAAGATAATTTTTGGAGGATAAATATAATTGGAAGAATTAAATTACAAGATAAATCCAAGATGCATTGAAGATAAAGATCGGATAAGCACGAAAAGAGGAGCAAAGCATGACAAAAGCCGGCAAACCAATCAAAGAGTGACGCCGACTTTGGCACACGCATAAGGGGGGCGCATTTTTGATTCTGAGATCGGCCGGGAGTTATCTCTTATTTATTTTGATATTTTGAAGTATATCTCTTAATTAGCTTGAACCCCTATAAATAAAAGGGTGCATTACACGCCAATTATACCAGAGAAGCACCTTAGAAATACATTATTCCAATACTTTTATATAGTTCTTTGCTTTTTATTTATGTTCTTTCATTACGGAGTCGTTAGAATCTCCGGTTAGAGATCGTATCGAGGAGTGGGAATCACGCTCATCTTCGAGGGTAATGTCTACTCTATTATGAAATCTTTATTCGTAGATCAAATTTATTTCGTTATGGAGTAATTTATGAGGGTAATGTCGTTTTGTGTATTGATTTCGTGATGTAGTTAATTTATGAACCCATGTTTATGTAGATCTGAGACATAAAAGATGTTTCACGAGAAAATCTGGTTCAGATCTGAGCTTGTTGGCAGCGAGCTTATGTCTCGTTGGTAGCAAGATCTGTGATGTTCTTGATTTGTCTGTGAACAGGTTCGACTACGTCAGGTTCTCTGCTTTGTAATTTAAACAAGTAATTAAACTTGATCAAATTAATTATTTGTCATCGTAATTTAACATGAGACTCAAAAAGTGATTGTTATTTAGGACAGAGATTGAATCGGTGTCTAAGAAGTACGCCTAATCATAGGAATGTTTCTTAGATGAGGTTATGGTTTATACCGGCATCCCTAGTTTCGTAATTGTGTCAGAAGTTATATGAGATTGAGACTAAAAATGTGAAGTCACGTAATGGAGAAACTATGATCTAGATGGCCTAACCGGAGCTAGATCTATTTTAGGGGATAACTCCCGTAGTGAGAATAATTAATCTTAAATGTCTTGTTTTGTCTTATCGTCAATCTACATAGCATGGGGGAGTAATTACTACTAGCGTTATGAATACCGTTTGTTAATCATTTATAAAACCTATAAAAATAAGTGTTTTAGTGTCGTTGTGTCTTTTGTTGGTTTTGTGTTTCTACTGTGTCGGTTTTTATTTCTAAGTTATCCGTTGCTCGTAGACCGCTTTTAATATACTTTTGGTCTGTTAAGTTATATTTCGTTTAAGCCGAGTCTCTGTGGGATCGACCTCGAATCTATCTAACAATACTACGATTGAACATAGTTCTCTTGCTAGTGTGTTATTTAGGTATCGAGTATTTTTATTACTTGGACCGTGCATAAAAAACCAAACGAATCATATAACGTACGAAAACCTCCAAAAGAAACTAAAATGAAATTACATAGTAACTAAGATTTGAATGGACTGGATTTTAGAGAGTTGTTTCTCTCACCGGCGCTAATGGCATTTGCTACTTCCGGCCGGCAAATCCTTCCCTTCTTCCTCTTGCTTCTGCTCGTTTCTGTGTTCTTCTTACATGGGCAAGAAAAATCGGAGAAGCCCTAACAGCGTTCGTCATTCTAGTGTCTTTGATGATGATATTTCATCCATTTCTGTTTCCAATTTTGATTTTGCATCATCTCCAACTGGGAAGTTTGATTCTTCTCCGGCTGAACTCAGTGCTTCATTGGTAGGGGTTATTGCTAATCCTCACCAGTCTTCGAAGATCTCTGTTTCTGCTACTGTTGGTTTGATTGATTGCTCGTTTGGGTCTTTTACGGTGGAGCTTGGTACCGCTTCATTGACTTGTGCGATGAGTTTCGACTTACGATTTACTAGAAATGGGCTTTCTTTGCTTTGGTGCGTCTTTGTTTAGCTTATGACTCTTAAGTCCAGTAGCGTTTGGGGATTACTAACTCTGTAGCTCCCATTGTTGCTTCGCTCCCTGCTCCCATTGTTGTTTCTACTCATCAGTAGTCTTTGAGGTCCATGCCTTGGACAACATTGTTGTTGTTCCCCACCAGGCTCTAATTCCCTTCCGATTTTGTTTCTCCTTTACACCTTGAGATTGGTATTGCTCTCGGGTCTTTGCCTTTTCTGTTGTTATGGATGATGCTTCGATTGGGAATTTGGTTGCTCCCCCTGCCGATGGGTTTAATTCAGTGAATGGTAGTGATTTGGAATTGGATGTTAGTATGGTCAGTAACAAGGTTGCTGAATTCATCACTGATTCTGAGATTGGCCAGCAGGTTGTTCCTGCTGTTTTTGCTCCAGTTTGTGCTGATGGCTGTGAGCAGGGAGCTCCAATGGTGGAGGTTTCTTTGGATTTAGTTGCTGCTTGTGATACTAGGCCTGCTGCCCTGCTGATGAAGTCTGGTTTTGCACCAACTTATGTTTTGAGTGCTCCTGTTTCCTCTATTTCCTCTCCTGCTGCTGTGGATGCTACTTACTCTAGTGGTGTTGCTCCTTGTTCTATGGTTGTTAGTCCAGTTGTTGCTACTATGGTGGTTTCACATGATTCAGTTAATGCTGCCCCTGATGTGGATATTGGACTGGTTGATGTTATTGTCATTGACAAAGCTGCTGCCTCTAGTGTTGTTAATGCACCTGCTGTGGAGAAGTCTTGGGCAGGTTTGTTTAAAAACAATAGGATTCCTAATAGTGATTTTATTAAGTTGTCCTTCACTGATAGTAACACTATGGACACTGTTGATCTTAGAGATTTGGATATTGAACCTGAGAATTTGGAGCTCCTTAGTTTGGTTGGCACTTTCTCTATCAGGTTTCCTGGCAGAGTAGCTATTACTAAGTTGGTTAACTCTTGGAAGGTGAAATGCAGATTCTATTATCATGCCTCTGGTTGGATTATTTTTAATTTTGACTATGCAGTGGATATGATACCTGTCTTGAATGGTGGCCCCTATTTTACCTATGGCCAGCCACTTCTGTTAAAGAAAATGCCTGATTATTTTGATTTCAGTATGGATGCTGTGACTACTATTTTTGTGTGGATTCAGTTGCCTTGCTTGCCTCTTGCTCTTTGGAATGAGAAGCCACTAAGTAAGATTTGTTCTTTTGTTGGTAAGCCTTTGTTCACTGACTTGTTGACTGCAAAAAAACAGAAGGTTAGTTTTGCTAGATGTTTAGTTGAAGTCAATTTGGAAGACACCTTGCCTAATAAGATTCCCATCTCTTTGCCTAGTGGAAAGACTCTGGCTCAGACTGTCCTCTTTGAAGACATTCCCAGCTTCTGTACTGTGTGTAAGAAATTTGGGCATGTTGCTGACTCTTGTGATGGCTCTCCTAGGCCTGAAACCACAGCTTTATATGAGTAGACCTTCGAAGCAAAGGAAAGCCCCTGCCCTTCCTGTTTCTAAGTTGTCTTCTCATACTTTGGCCTCAGTTCCTGCTGCTGATTTGGCTTTAGTTCAGCAGCCTGTCCCTGATGCTCCTGCTACCTCTGGTTTGGATTTTGTTGCTGGTTTATCTGCTAAGACTTTTGATTCTGCCCAGAGTTCAGTGATCGTGCCTGCTATTGTTCAGAATTGCCCTGCAGCTGCTGTTGGCCCTGCTCTTGTGAATAAACCTGCTGCAACTAACATTGTTACTGTGGCTGCTGCAAGTGTTGCTGCTACAGCTCCTATGGCCATTGTTGTCAACAATGTTCCAACTGTTTTGTGCTCTCCTGAAACTCCTTGTTTGAAGGGTACTACAAGCTTGAATGAATGCTCTGTTCATTAGAGTAAAGTTTTTAAGAAAGGAAAGATTATTGATTTATGAAGAAAATTTTATTGAATGTTTTCTGGTATTTTGGCCCCATGATGTTTGGGCAATGCTTTTGTGTCTTTGCTTGTTGGTGGATATATGTGGTCATTTTTTGGCTTCATGTGCCCTGGGACTGGCATAGACAATTCTGGTGGATTATGACCACCTTAGGGTATTTTCCAGGTGCATATACCTCTTCTTTGGTGGTATATGCACCTGAGGCTCAAATTGCCAGAGTCTGTATCTTGCCTCCTTAGAGTTGTCTTGTTGCACTCTTTGGGAGATATTTGGCTCACTCTGGCAATGTTGTGTCATTGTCCTGGGACAAGCTCTGTGAGGATTCTCATATGACCCCAGTCTTTTCCTTTGTATAGGATGTAAGTGTCTTGTACTCTTGCAAACCTTGGTTTAATATATTTTTTACATTCAACAAAAAAAATTGAAATTACATAGTTCCCAAAGAAACAACACGTCTAGTATATAAATAAAGAATAGAAATAAATAAACGCTTCAACGTCGGCGTCCTCAAACTTCATCATCAAAGTTTTCCTCAAACTCCGGATCTACCTGATCATCTTCTCTTCCCCAAACATATAAAAAAAATGCACTTGAGGTAAGTGCAAAGTACTCAGAATGAGATAGAAGCTACTAATTAACTAAGGTTTATAATCAAGTTTTATACTTAATAAATTATCTTTGTGAGACCAACTCAATATTGGGTTCACTTCATGTCCACCAACATGTCATGACTATATATTTGTAGCTTAACTTATCTTGGCTACGTCAGCACTCAAGGGCACTACGCGAGGTGTATCCACCATGAGTGGGTTCCAACAAACAGTCGCTTGCACTTTTAGTCCCGGGTTTCCCCGGTATGCATACATGCCCGGTGAAGTTACCTTGTCATTTGGCCTTTAGAAGGTCACAGAATTATCCACCTGTCTAGACGAGTAACATAGTTGATGTTCACATGTGCCTAACCATAAGTGACACGACGTTTAATCTTATTACTATGCAAGTATGCAATTATTATCTATTGTTAGCTAGCCACCTAAGTGTTTTCAATGATAAATCTCACCTTAACGACTCTACTCCCTCACTTAGACACCTAGACACCACATCCAATCAAGTAAACAGACATTGATCAACTCTAGTTCATCAAAGCACAAGCCCCTTCATACCCTTCCGATGGTCCCGAACTTCAACTCCCTTGAAGAGTACATTCGGTGCCGGAAGAAAACATATCAGAAGCTCAATCGAGGCTTGTTCATCTTTAATTACTGTTATTATATCAAGAAACAACATTTAAAATGAGATTCGAGGCTTAAAACTCAACTTTTCCCAAAAACATGGTCAATGCATGCGCATTCATGGGAATGCGTGCGCCTTGACCATCTAGAAACATTCCGGATGCTTCTGTCTGAGCAATGCCTGTGCATTACCCCTTGGTCCATGCGCACGACCAATGTTGTACCACTTTTCTTAATTTCTAACCCTAATGCATGCGCATTCTAGCCTGTGCATGCGCATTGAGCATCCTTCAACAAAAACCGACTTTGTGCCTCATCAATGCATGCGTATTGATGCCTTGCGCATGCGCATTGCACGCTGAAAAACCCTAAACATGATTCTTTCAACTCTTTATGAGCTCTACTCAATCCCAAACATGTTCTACACAATTTGTATCAGAAAAACATAAGTTTTATCATCCAAAGAAAACCTTCAACCTTACACAACCTATAGGCACAAACTTTGATACAAAAATGCTTCAAAAACACGATCTATCCTCTCCAAACCATAATTAATTCGTAGGAATAGCCTCTTACCTTTTAAGCAAGCTAATCTAACACAAAAGCTATGAAAAACTATAGCAACTTGATCCTCTCTGCAGGAAACCTATGTGATCAATCAAAAATCATATTAGATTCGATCACACACTTCTAAACATATAAAACTATGAATTCATGAGTTTGAATCAATCAAACTCAGTCATGAACTCAACTAGTGCTCAAAAAGCATACCTTGTCAAATTCCGAACTTTCCGGTGTTGAAATGGCACCCTCTTTACGATGATTCCGTTGTTCTACTCTGATCTGAAAACTGTTAAGATTTGACTTAGAAACTGGAAGAAAACTCTCATCCTTTTTTATCTATTTCCTGACACACCTCTCAAGAACGTAGGAGGAGAAAATTCTGATTATTGGTAGGTTACAAGCCTTATGAGGCGATTATTTTCCTTAAATAACCATTCCCAAAAATAATAACCTATTATTTCTTTTCATTAATTATTCCTTAATAATTAAAATCAAAATTTTCTTTTCCCAGTACATACATATATATATATATATCATCCGTAACTTGATGATCTTTTTTTCCAGTCTAGAAACTTGATCGGTTTCTCATCGTATGCAAGGTTATCTTGAAGAACTTCCGGTTCAACTGTAGCTTCAACATCAGTCTTTTTCAAACACTTCTTCAATATTTACATGTGGAAAACGTTAGGGACTCACGATATTGATTCCGGTAACTTGAGCTTATAAGCCAAAGGTCCAACTCTTTCCAGAATCTCAAACGGTCCAACATACCTTGGACATAGCTTTCCTTTCTGTCCAAAATGTTTCACTCATTTCATTGATGAAGCTCGTAGATAAATTCTCTCACCAACATCGAAGTCAAGAGGCGTTCTTCTAACATCTGCTCAACTTTTCTATCTATCTTGTGCTGCATTCAAATTCTTCATTACCAACTGAACCTTTTCTTTAGCTTGATCAACCATTTCCGGGGTGACTTGTCTTTCCCCGACTTCATCCCAAAACAGTGGCATTAGACATCTTCTTTCATACAAAGCTTCAAACGGTGGCATGCCTATTCTTCCATGATAACTATTGTTGCAGGCAAACTCGGCCATAGGTAAGTAATCATCCCATGATCTTCCTACTTCTGAAACACAAGCTAGTAGCATATCTTCAAGTGTTTGGATTGTGCTCTCCAACTGTCCGTCTGTTTGAGGATGGAAGAACGTACTCAAATCTAACTTTGTACCTAAAGCCCTTTACAAACATCTCCAAAATTGACAGACAAACTTGTTGGAAAGGTGTCCTAAACCCAATTGGGTTGGACCGGATCCGACCGGGTTGGGTCATTTGCTGTCTATTTAGTTCATGTAATAACTTTATTATGATTAATAAAAGCACTTATGTTATTATATATTGTTTATCTTCATGTTATTTGTTGTATATATATAGTAACGTCCCTAGTGTCAATCTATGAAAGAGGAATCATGATAGTGATTATGGTCTATGAGATCTCTAGTCACTATAACAAGATTTGTACTTAAATGTCTCTAGTCTTACATATTATCAAATGGGACATTGATAGTATAATCAGACTAGCACGTATTGGATGTCTTCTATCTTTTAGAAGATAGGGATAAATCTTGTCTATCGAAGTGTAGGGACACTTGGACTGTACGTGGACGTGTATTAGATAATGCGTACGTTAGACTGACCCACTTACATTAAGTGTCACAATATGTGGCGGTTGTGTAATTATCCTTTTGACCGGAGTCTTCATGGCATCACGGTATGGATTGTCATGCTTTGACACTATTGAGATTTCTCCTAACCACGGGGCGATCATACGGTAGTGATTAGGTATGATATTGAAGCATGCGGAGTATACATGATTGGTCGACCGGGAATCGCGTATCCTATGATTGGGAACGAATATCCGAAATGGCCTTCTTATAAGTAGTGTCTAGCACTCGAGAATCTTTGCAAAGTGGGAGTAAATGTGTTATCTCGAGAGAGCATGATATCCAGATTATAAGATGTGATCGTTAATGTATTGACACTCGAGATACGATCGTATGGATATTATTACAGCGATAGGATTGTAAGTTACACGGTAACTGCTTCACATGAAAGGTAGTAGTCATTGCTTTTGACTCTTCCGATGATTGGAGGTCACAGTGTGTTGCTAGACGCTATCCCGTGATCGTTAGGTATGAAGGGCATTTTAGTAAATTGCACTTTGTGTCTACGGCCAACATATTCGGAAGCCTATCGGGTCACACACATATGAACATCGAGTCGGATTAAAATGCGGTTATAGTTGATAACCAAATAAGAAAAGTTTATCTCTAGACTATAAAGGTTATAGTGGTAAATTAATATGGTGATATTTATTTATTATGAATAAATAATATACAAGATATTAATTATATATAAATTATATTAATTAAAGAATATTCCAGAAGTGAATTAATTGACTAATGGGGCGCCACCTTTAAGTGTATGAGATACACTTGAATTGTGCACTTTAATTAATAAAATTACCATAATATTAACATAAAATATTAATTGATTTTGGAAAAATAGATTTATGGTAATAAGATAATTATATTCAATATAAGATATTGGCAAAATTAATTATCATTAAAGAGATAAATCAATCTAGAAGATTTTCTTTATTTTATTGGGAAAAAGTTTTCTTCTCCTACACACATATGGGGCGCCACTTTTGATTATGAATAAGTGGTGGGTGTCAAGCTCTTTTGTACATCACAATTTCAAGAGCTCATAGTTCTTGTGTAAAATAGAGAGCAATCCATAGTGAGTTTGTGTGGGAGGAAAAGGGCCGGTCTAGCAACCGGAGTTTTTCTGATAGCAATCCAAGGAGGATTCGGCAAGGGGTTCATGTGGATTAGCGATAGAGGCCGGACGCGTGGACGGCTTGCGCACTGAACTACTCTCCGTTGACGGTCAAAGCGACGATCCTATAGATCATCAAGGTATAACCGTCAAACTACTTATATGTTTATTGCATTAAACGAAGAACGATCTAGAAAAGGGAAATCAAATTTTAAATTCCGCTGCGTTAAACTAGTGATTTCCTAACAGTGGTATCAGAGACAGACTTCGAGCTTAAGCAATAAGCATAATTTAATTGCATAGTATTTAATCAATAGATGCAAGATATAAATCATGAGAAATTAAAACAATATATATATATAGGGTTTATGGGGGGCTCGGCCGACTGGCAATGGCCCTCTCCTCTGCGGCGGCGGCGGCGGCGGCGGTGGCCTTATGGCTGCCGTCCGTCGGCTGTCCTCTTCCAATGAGAGATCGACCCGTTTTGTTTTGTGATATTTATTGTGCATAGATATCTCGTTTGTTTAGTTGTGTCATATGGCCAACCAATGGTTCAAATAGTTTGACCATTGGGAAACCATATGGTATATTGGCATTTCCAAATTTTGATTTGGAATAGGCCTAGGCCCTTTTCAAATATTTGATTTGTAAAAGGCCTAGGCCTAGGCCACTTCCAAAATTTTGATTTTGGAAAGTGGCTAGGCCTAAACAAAAACTATTTGGCCTTTCCAAATTTTGATTTGGAATAGGCCTAGGCCCTTTTCAAAATTTGATTTGTAAAAGGCCTAGGCCTATGCCACTTCCAAAATTTTTATTTTGGAAACTGGCCAGGCCTAAACCAAAATTATTTGGCCTTTCCAAATATTTGATTTGGAATAGGCCTAGGCCCTTTTCAAATATTTGAATTGTAAAAGGCCTAGGCCTAGGCCACTTCCAAAATTTTGATTTTGGAAAGTGGCTAGGCCTAAGCCAAATTTAGTTTTGGAAAGAAAACAAATATGAGACTTTATAATTTTAATTTTATTTTGAAATGTTCAAATTTAATTGAAATTAAAATCGATTTAAAATTAAATGTTAATTTTAATTTCGATTAAGTCATATAATTAATTAAATGTTATTTAATTATTTGATGTGATAAAATAAAGACGCATAAGTAGTTGAAAATTAGAATTTAATCTTTTTCATAAGATAAAATTGTATGGATTAGATGTGTAGATATAATGTGATTATATGGACCCCGATTGATCATGGACTCGACCAAAAGGATAGATGGGAATGTTTTCTTTATGTTGGTTTTGAAAAATTGTCCTAGGACGTTATGAAGAACGTGACCTAGTTTACTTTTTGCATTTATCTCATTCCCGTTAGCTCCCCCCGTGAGCGGCGGGTGTAATTATTAGATAGATAATAATGTAACTAGAATGGAGCAAGAAGTTGAAGACCAAGGAGAGATAAAGAACCCATTGGCGTACAGCAATAAAGATTCTATTGGCGGTTGCAGATACCCTTAGTTTGTGACCAGCGGTTTCGCTCGGTTTATTATTCAAAACCGCACTTTAGGAAAAAAAGTCCATGATCATATCGGTTATTTTGTGCGCGGAATGTTGTGTATGTTTTAATTTATATGATATGGTAGTAATATGCACATAGTAGATGAGACCATAATTGAACCAAATTAATTTAAAATTATTCCCACGCCAAAAATTGTCTCCCAATATTATAATGACGGTGAAGAGCCCTTGTTCGGATCCAACTGATCGGCCCACGTCGGGAGTTGACCTACCACGGGTATATCATCATTATCGAGATATGATCGTTATGAGATCTCATGAATATTTGGGTTACGACTCGACTAAGAATCTTGCGGTGATTGGCCCACGTCAGGACCGTCTGATTTTAGAGACAAAGGTGGCTATCACATTGAGAAGTGAACTATCAAAGAGTTGACTAGTCAACCAATGGAAATCGAATAAGATTCGATCGGTAATTAGTACCCACCTTCGAACTTGACCCAGTCGATCGGCCCACGTCGGGGATCGAGTCAACTAGACAGGATTCCATCAACTAAAGAATTATTTAAATTCTTGAATACCAATTGGGAATAGTTGGCTACGGAGTAAAACCTTATAAATTTTAAGTGCAAATTTAGGGTTTTTTACACAAATGAGTAAAGTCCCTTATGCTTCGGCAATTGGGTCTATCATGTATGCCATGTTATGCATAATAACAGATGTCTCGTACCCTCTTAGTATGACTAGTAGGTACCAGTCCAATCCAGGTGATGGTCACTGGATTGCTGTCAAGAATATCCTTAAGTACATGAGACGTACTAGGGATATGTTCCTGGTTTTCAGGAATGATGATTTAGTATTACGAGGTTACACAGATGCCAGTTTCCAAACTGACAAGGATGACTTTAAATCACAGTTTGGATTTGTTTTCACGCTTAACGGCGGATCAGTGAGCTGGAAGAGTTCCATGCAGGAGACTACTGCAGACTGTACAACGGAAGCCAAATACATAGCAGCCTCGGAGGCGGCAAAGGAAGCAGTTTGGATGAAGAAGTTCATTACTGAACTTGGTGTGGTTCCCTCTATTGGAGGTCCAGTACCTCTGTACTGTGGTAATAATGGAGCGATATCTCAGTCAAAGGAACTAAGGTCTCATCAGAAGTCCAAACATGTGCTACGGCACTATCACTTGATTAGAGAGATAGTAGATAGATAAGATGTAAAGATAGAGAAATTCCACACAGATGATAACATAGCTGATCCGTTAACCAAGGCATTGTCTCAAGCAAAGCATGAGAATCATGTTCACTTTCACGGGCTTAGCCATATGGGTGATTGGCTTTAGGCCAAGTGGGAGATTGTTGGAAATATGTCCTAAACCCAATCGGGTTGGACCGGATCCGACCGGGTCGGGTCATTTGCAGTCTATTTAGTTCATGTAATAACTTTATTATGATTAATAAAAGCACTTATGTTATTATATATTGTTTATCTTCATGTTATTTGTTGTATATATATAGTAACGTCCCTAGTGTGAATCTGTGATAGAGAAATCATGATAGTGATTATGGTTTATGAGATTTCTAGTCACTATAACAAGATTGGTACTTAAATGTCTCTAGTCTTACATATTATCAAATGGGACATTGATAGTATAATCAGACTAGCACATATTGGATGTCTTCTATCTTTTAGAGGATAGGGATAGATCTTGTCTATCGAAGTGTGGGGACACTTGGACTGTACGTGGACGTGTATTAGAGAAGGCGTACATTAGACTGACCCACTTACATTAAGTGTCACAGTATGTGGCGGTTGTGTAATTATCCTTTTGACCGGAGTCTTCATGGCATCACGGTGTGGATTGTCATGCTTTGACACTATTGAGATTTCTCCTAACCACGGGGCGATCATGCGGTAGTGATTGGGTATGATATTGAAGCATGCGGAGTATACATGATTGGTCGTCCGGGAATCGCGTATCCTATGATTGGGATCGAATATCCGAAATGGCCTTCTTATAAGGAGTGTCTAGCTCTCGATAATCTTTGCAAAGTTGGAGTAAATGTGTTATCCCGAGAGAGCATGATATCCAGATTATAAGATACGATCGTTAATGTATTGACACTCGAGATATGATCGTATGGATATTATTACAGCGATAGGATTTTAAGTTACACGGTAACTGCTTCACATGAAAGGTAGTAGCCATTGCTTTTGACTCTTCCGATGATTGGGGGTCACGGTGTGTTGCTAGACGCTATCCCGTGATCGTTACGTATGAAGGGCATTTTAGTAAATTGCATTTTGTGTCTACGGCCAACATATTCGGAAGCCTATCGGGTCACACACATATGAACATCGTGCCGGATTAAAATGCGGTTATAGTTGATAACAAAATAAGGAAAGTTTATCTCTAGACTATAAAGGTTATAGTGGTAAATTAATATGGTGGTATTTATTTATTATGAATAAATAATATACAAGATATTAATTATACATAAATTATATTAATTAAACAATATTCCGGAAGTCAATTAATTGACTGATGGGGCGCCACATTTAAGTGTATGAGATACACTTGGATTGTGCACTTTAATTAATAAGATTACCATAATATTAATATAAGATATTAATTGATTTTGGAAAAATAAATTTGTGGTAATAAGATAATTATATTCAATATAAGATATTGAAAAAATTAATTATCATTAAAGAGATAAATCAATCTAAAAGATTTTCTTTATTTTATTGGGAAAATGTTTTCTTCTCCTACACACATATGGGGCACCACTTTTGACTATAAATAAGAGGTGGGTGTCAAGGTCTTTTGTACATCATAATTGTTAGAGCTCATAGTTCTTGTGTAAAATAGAGAGCAATCCATAGTGAGTTTGTGAGGGAGGAAAAGGGCCGGTCTAGCAACCGGAGTTTTTCCGATAGCAATCCAAGGAGGATTCCCGCAAGGGGTTCATGTGGATTAGCGATAGAGGCCGGACGCGTGGACAGCTTGAGCACTGAACTACTCTCCGTTGACGGTCAAAGCGACGATCATATAGATCATCAAGGTATAACCGTCAAACTACTTATATGTTTATTGCATTAAACGAAGAATGATCTAGAAAAGGGAAATCAAATTTTAAATTCCGCTGGATTAAACTAGTGATTTCCAAACAAAATCGACTATCAGGATCCGAAACAATCAAGAAAGGTACTCTATGAAACTTCACTATATTGTCCAAGTATAATGTTTCCATCTTCTTCAAAGACATATCACCCTTGGTTGGTAGGAAATGAGCTGATTTTATCAATCTATTCACAATCACCCAAATCGCATCATGTTCAATCTTCGTCTTCAGTAAACCGGTGATAAAATCCATCGTGATCTTATCCCATTTCCATTCAAGGATATCCAATGGCTTAGGCATTCCTCCTGATCTTTTATCTTCGGCTTTAAATTTCTCGCAAATATCACATTCTGCTACATACTTAGCTATTCCAACTTTCATCAAGGGCCACCAAAACTTTTTCTTCAAGTCTCTGTACATTTTACTAGCTTTTGAATGAACCGCAAAAGAAATCATATGTGCCTCTTCCATAACTCTTTATCATAAATCACCGACATTAGGCACACACAAATGATCCACTATAGGCTTTCTCTTGCAACCCGCTTCAGACCAACCAAAACTGGATCTTCATCTTGCTTTTCCCAAATATCATTCATCAACTCGGACCTTGCTAACAATGGTGCCGCAAACTGTCGATCTTCAATATGATCAAACCCCAGATTTTCATCCCATCTAACCGTTCTGCCACAACTTTAATACTTGAAACTGCAAGCACAGGTTTTTTTCTTAAGACATCTGCAACCACATTGGCTTTACCCGGATGGTAATGAATGTCCAAGTCATAATATTTTATGAATTCTAACCATCTCTTTTGTCTCATATTCAGATTCTCCTGAGTGAAGAAATACTTTAAGCTCTTGTGGTCTGTGAAGATCCTAGCCTTAACTCCATAAAACTAGTGCCTCCAAATATTTAAGGCAAACACTACCACTACCAACTCTATGTCATGTGTTGGATTATTCTTTTCATTTATTTTCAACTGTCTAGATGCATAAGTGATTACTTTTCCTCCTTGCTTCAAGTCACATCCTAAACCATGTCCCGAAGCATCAATGTAGACATTATAATTATCAAAGATCTCCGGAACTGCCAAAACCGGGCTTGTAGTCAACTTCTTCTTCAACGTCTGGAAAGCATCTTCACACCTAATAGTCCATACAAACATCACATTATTTTGCATGAGTCGGGTGAGATGGGTAGCTATCTTTGAGAAGTCTTGTACAGACTTCCTATAGTAGCCAGCCAAACCGAGAAAGCTTCTCACCTCTGAAACTGCAGTCGGACTAGACCATTTCTCAACTGCTTCGATCTTTACCGGATCAACTTGAATGCTATCTCCAGAAATGACATGACCCAAGAAACCGACTTGATCTAACCCAAAGTCACACTTCGAGAACTTAGCATACACCTGGTTCTCCCCAAGTGTGTTCAACATTATCCTTAGGTGTTCTTCATGTTCTTTCTCATCCTTCAAGTAAACTAGGATGTAATCTATGAACACTATAACAAATTCGTCCAAGTATGGCATGAAACACGATGCATTATATACCTAAATGTAGATGGGGCATTAGTGAGTCCAAAGGGCATAACTAGGAACTCATAATGTCCATACCTCGTACTAAAAGCCGTTTTCAGTATATCTGCTACCTTGATCTTCAACTGGTGATAACCCGACCTAAGATCAATCTAAGAGAACACTCTTACCTTGCAACTGATTAAACATGTCACCAATCCTTGGCAAGGGATACTTATTCTTGATGGTGAGGTTATTCAAAGCTCGGTAGTCTAAACACATTCTCATGCTACCATCTTTCATCTTGCCACACAAAGCAGGGGCTCCCCAAGGTGAGGTACTAGGCTGAATTATGTTTCTTTCAAGCATATCCTTAAGTTGAGCTTTCAACTCTTTTAATTCAGCCGGTGCCATTCTATAGGGTGCCTTAGCAACTGGTGCCGCTGCGAGTACTAACTTGATCTCGAACTCTATTTTTCTATCCGGCATATTTCTCGGTAACTCTATTGGAAACACTTCAGGGTACTCTTTTACTATAGGGGTTTCCTAGAACTTAGGTTTCTATTTTTCCACACACACTGCCCACAACAAGTAGCCTTCACAACCATTTTGACAAGCTCTTATTGCCTTAACAGCTGATACTATTAGATTTCACTTCTACTGGGCTTGTAAACATTACCTTGATAAGTCTTAGATGATTTCCCGGGTACCTTAAACGTCACTCACTTTTCTCGACAATCCAAGTGAACATAATTCTTGGATAGCCAATCTATTCAAGGATTACATCGAAATCCGAAAAGTCCAAACTGTGAAGTCACTTATCCATCGATATGATCCTACTCGAACATCCACTTGAGGTATCTGTTAGGAAATCTATGCGGGAGCACTGCAGAATTCAAAATTTTGATTTCCTTTTACCCAAAATCGACTTCATTTAAGCAACACGACGCTTTGTCTACGGTTGTACTTTCTGCACGAAGCCGCCCAAGCGTTCGGCCTCTACCGGTGAACCACACGAGCACCTCACCGGAATCCCATCATGGATTGCTACAAGAAAAACTCGGCTGCTAGACCGACTTTTTATCTCTCTAAAATCTCTCTCTAGGAACCTCTCTATTTTTCATAAGAACTATTAGCTCTTCGAATTCTGATGTGCAAAAGAGCTAGCCAACCCCTTTCTTATATAGGTGTTGGGGCGCCACTTTCAAATCCCAATCTGATTGGGATTAACTTCCTAGTAGATTAGGGAGAAAGAAAACATTTTCATAATAAAATAAGGAAAATATATTTGATTGATTTATCTCATTAATATTCAATATTTTATATTAAATATTTCCAATATATTGTCAATATCTTATATTGACTATATTTATCTTATTACCATAAATCAATTTACACATGTGTATATATATATATATATATATATATATAACCAATTCACTACAAGAAATCTGCAATTTTATGGCGTGCATTGCGTGCCATAATTTTGGTTTTATGGCGTGCTTGAGCACGCCATAATATCCCGCGTCGTAAAACTTTAAAAAAACACGGCATGAATACGCGTGCTGTAAATCCTCTTTTGTGCGCCATAAAAAGTTGCTTGGAAAAATAAAAGGACGGAATTATGGCGTGCATTTGCGCGCCTTGAAAATATAATCCATTTATGGCATGCGAGTTACGCCATAAAATGTTCCCGCCAAATGAATCATGGCGTGCTTGTGCACGCCTTAAAAATATTCTTCTTCCCGCCAAATGAATTATGGCATGCTTTCACAGGCCATAGAAAGAGTCTAATTGATGCCATTACTTAGCAACAAGGAGCTCGATCGCTGAGTCCACCACACCATTGTTGTAGAAAGAGTTCTATATTCCAAAAGCTCGTCCCTTCAGTTAAGTGCCTTCGGTGGTTCATTTCATTAAATCTCTTCCGTATTTTGGAATTCGGAGTCTATTCTGAAAGTAGAACATGAAAGAAAAAGAAAATTATAAAGACATAAATACCATTAACATCAGGGTTACGGTCATAAAAACAGATGACTGTTAATCAGGGAACCGACAAGAGTACATAAAAGAGGCTAAATATAGATATTGGTTCAATAGAACTTATAGAGACTGAACAAGGAGCAGGGGGCTAACTTTGTGAAAAATTGACATGCAACAAAGCCCGTCCCACATAACACATAAGCCACTAGCCCTGCTAACTTTAAAAATCAGAGAGCATGATGTGTATTTACTAGATCATATGTTGATCTATTAACCTTTACTACTATAACTTGTTATTGTTTATATAGCATAGTTAACATTTTACCTCGTTTATCTTAGCTCTTTTTAAAAAGAACTTTTTTCAAAGTAATGCCGATTCCTGGCCTAATTATTAAAGCCTTCGAATCAACAGTCAAAAATGGTTTTTGTATACCCTTAAAACAAAGAAAATTACGTTCATATAACAAGCAGGAAGTTTCATGAATATCAATGCAAACAACATTTCTAGGTTGAAAAATATGCACTATAGAAACAATACATGAATGAAGGAATTTGCATACAAGCATTATTCTTCATTATTTGCGCATATACATCTAATGCATATTTATACATATATAAGGACATAAATATGAATATAAGCAGATATAAATGAATGTCTACATCTGCATATACATATGTGCACATGTATACAAAAATGCGTTCATAAGATATCCTAGAAAAATGTAATAGTATCAAATGTATTTGGAAAAAATCCATCAAAGCAAAACACATATATATGTTGAGTTATGAAGCTGATTCATTACACTCATCCCTTCACAAAAAGGATAAAGAAATACATAACCTTAACATGTCAGCATTTACTTTCACTCCAGCAATTGCATCTTGTACACATTGAAGCAGCTCTTCTTTCTTTTGCCTATTTGAAAAAATAAAAGGTAGAGAAGAAAAGATTAATTATTTAATATGTCCTATAAATCTTGCATGTGATATTCTTGATTAGCATAGACACTATAATCAGAAGTTTGCTTCATGTCCTTACTAGTAGTTCACCTTTTGCCAATTCTTTTATGCTCTGGACTGTAGTAACATGAACTTCTTCCCCACCGATGAGACAGATCCTAAACGAGTAAAACTAGTGAAATCTTTGATCTAGTCACACCCACAACAATATAGTAGTAAACCTCAAAAATAAATTCACAATCTACAAGGCAATGCACATTAGGAATTAGTGTTCATTCAGTAACACAGAAACTCCTAGCATAGGAATAGGTTTAGGATTCAAAACTCGTCTTCTAGGTAATACTAAACGAGCTATGTGCGTATAGTTGCAATAAATACAATTAAAACCCCAGGAAAAGTAAAAGAAGAAGCTGTAAAGACGATGCAAACAAGAGATTTAGCTCCCCATCTTCTATCTCACTTTCAATAATCAAAGGAAAGAAAAGATAATTACCTAAGTAACCCAAGAAGCAAATCCAAATCATCCTCATCAAGTGCTTTAAGAATCTGCGCCAGAAACAGATGCAATAGCTGTTTACAACACCTATCAGAAAGCTCAATCCAGTCAAAGAGAAAATGAGCAAAAAGGGAACAAACAGAAAACATTCACTACAGACCAGATACAGGATTTATCTCAATTTATGTCAATCTGATAAAGAACCACAATTTCATGGAATAAAGAAGAAAATCAATCTATCCTTAATAAAAGTTTATCCATAATTTGTCAAGAATAGATTGTTTTCACCTAAAAATCAAGACATGCGATTACCAGATACACACAACAACAAGAAGAAAAAAAATGAAACCTGAAGAACGCTATTACAATAGCAAGTATTGTCGAAATTCTCGAGTCCAAAATATCTTTCACCTTCTGGAAATTGGTCTTCCAAAGCTTTCTCCAGCTTCGTACCAGCTACACCCATCACTTACTTCATAATTTCAGATTCACAATTTCTATTAAATGAATCATCAAATCTGAAATTTTCGTACTAATATACGGTGAATTTATGAGCCAAAAAAAATGTGGAGTTAATGGAAGGATCTTGGAACTACCGCTCGAATCCGATGAAAGAAGAAAATGTAATAAAATTCCATTTCTTTGAGGGTTACAAACCTGTTATCGGGAGGAAGAAGCCAGCCGTATGCAAGAGATTAGGTTTCTTTAGTTGAGTGAGGAAGAGGGAGGATTTACGATTTATTTTTGTGGAATAGGTTTTTGCTTGAAATTTGGCTCTGTACCGCGCGCGGGAGACGAAAATTTCATGGCGTGCAACCGAAAAGACGCCTTAACATTTGTTAAATACATGGCGTGCAATTATTCAGCGCCATTAAATCGTAGAATACCAATAAAATCAGGACGTGCATGTGAATGTGAGCCATAATTTTATTAAAATATGGCGTGCAAAAAAGAACGCCATAAATTGTGCGCTCTAAAACTGTCATTTTCTTGTAATGAAATTGTGCACCTGTACAACCAATGTACAGCATACGCATGTTGATATTATATATATATATACTAGTCATAAACATGTGCATTGCACGGGACGGTTGCACATCTCTGGTACATAAAATAAATATGTATTCCATTGCAATCATTAAGCGATCATAAGAGAAAATCCAAAGTCTTGCCGTGTACATAAATAGCAGAGTTCGTTATACGTCTATACAATAAATATAAATAAATAAATAAAAATATGTCACGAAAATGAAATAATTGAGGTGTTTTATCTTGTTTGTGACTGTCAAAGACGCTCAAATTTAAATAGCACCTATGTAGTTAGACTTGTTAGTAGTCAAAAAGATATAATGACAGTGAACCAAATAAATAAATAAAAAAAATGGTTAAACCCTAACCGAAAGGGCCCACACTCCCCTGTCCCACGGAATGAACGGAAATATTAATCAAGTAACCTAGTGGCTCAGAGTCAAGGGCTGCCAATATATAAAACATTCTTGAGCTTGTTGTATATCACCTGCAAATTATATTAAAAAAAAGGTCCAGTCGTCCAGCGCATTATGCACATGTACCATGCTAGTAACATATGACATGGAAGTAAGAAAATATATAAATAAATAAATAAAAACCCTTATTTATGACTTCACATAAAGAAGTTCCTATCGCATGGGAAAATTTATAGCATGGCAAATAAATATTACTCCCTCCGTCCCAATTTAATTGGGACTTATTCCTTTTTTGGTTGTCCTAAAATCAGTCCCATAACTCTAAATAGAGTTTAAGTTTTTGTGTTAATTGCTTAAATTGCCCCAACTCATTAATTGATATCTCTTTCAATATTGTGAAAATAATGATACATATAAAAGGATAAAAGGTAAATTAGTCAACTTTTAAATGACCAGACAACTCATTAATTGATGTCTCCTTAAATATTGTGAGTTCCAAAATGTCTTAAATAAATTTAGATGGAAGGAGTACAATAAAAACACATTAAACTTGTTTCCGGGGTGAAAATAACGTTTTAGACAACATTAAGAAAACCGAAAAAAAATTCAACTAAAAAAATGCAAATCAATTAATCATACAATAAATAAACCATTCGCAAAAATATGGCTACACTTTTATAGTAGCCTAGTCCCATTATGTATAAATTTATCAAACAGTAAATAAATCATTTAGAATAATGACTGCATATTTGATTCAATCTTTATCAACCTTGCATCTTCATCCCGAGTCAAAAACCCGTGCATGATGCACGGGTCCATAGAAACATCATAAAGAATTGCAAAGATAACATATATGTGTGACAACCATTACTATTCATTGCAACACATAGTCATACAATGAACAGTTAACAAACTTTCTTTTTCACTATATAACACATCAAAAAATAGAATACAACGTACCAAATCTGCTAAAATTCCAAATTGCTAAAAGAAGCAGTTGTTCTTGTGTCTAAGCTATCATATGAATATCATATAAGACTCTAGTGCCATTTTTGAAAGAATTTTTTTCCGTATCAATGGAAAAAGAAGAAAAGTACAAAAGTTTGTCAAACCAGCTGCCGTAATAAAGTTTAGGAACTCTTAGCACCTAACTCTGCCTCGTCATAGCAGTGAAACCCAAAAGAAAAAATCTACTATGAAAAAGGAGTACAACTATATAGTGCTAAGCCAAATTAAAAAAATAAAAAACAAATAAAAAACCTCCCATTGAAAGACCCTAAGCTAAATTCTCTAAGTACATGAACTTGTTTTTTTTTTTCGACCCACATGGGAAAGCTAAATTCTCCAAGCGAACTTGTTATTTTTTTTTGTTCCTACCTATGTGAATCCCTTTCTTTTGATCTCCTGGATCATTCTGTGAAACGTGGGACTCATCTAAGTATCTAAAGTATTAAGTTGTGGTGTAAGTGGTCAAGAATGAAGTCATCGACATATGAGTCTTCAATATTTCTCCACCCCTACCGATATCAACCGTGTCATTGACCTCAACAAAAACATTATTTGGGGCATCGCCTCGTCAAGATTAAGGAGAACTTTTTACTGAACAAACCATCGATGAAAATCCACAAACAAATTGAATACAACACAATTTGTATGTTAAAAATACCATGCTTATATTGCGACCAAAATAGGCGAAAAAAGGCACTGTATATGTCAAAGCACCGTATCTGAGTATGGAATGATATTTGCAATTTGGTGAATTCATATGTATTCTAATCCACAATCATTAAATTTGAACCTACTATAAATATTTTATCTTCCATCCTCATTCATCATTGTCACATAAGCCGTTCCACCATCCGACCCTATTGCACCTGGATATCTGTAAAATATAAGCACAAATCCTAGAGAATTTTTAAGAATTCCGTAGTGTTTATTCACAAAAGCACATGCTGGAAATTGATGATCTAGTCATATGTTTGGTCCAGGTAACTAATTTTTCACCCAATATATCATATATGGACTCATATATCTGTATAAATGATAAGGAAAATAAGAGTTGACATACAAATGACATGTGAAATGTGAACTATATATATTGTGATATCATTATGAAATAAAAACACTACCAAAAATAAGTGTTAGCAAAGATGGATGAAAAAGGAAAAACAGGTTTCACACTACGTTTCCGAATGGCAGAGACGTAGTACTCTTCAAGAGCTGTCTATTATGAATATTAAAAATTAAAGGTAGCATCTCCAATAAAAACAAAACAAAACAAAAAACATCACCCAAGCTAGACGTTCAATGATTAAATAAATGATTTTTAAAATTTTAGCCTTATAGATGGATGTCGCGTACCCTTATATTAATTTTTTTAGGAAAAACAAATGTATTATTACGCGCAATCATTATCACAATCAAGTCTGATGGAGGAACAACTCCCCATTCTACCAAACAACCAGCAGGAATAAAAGAATCATGTCTAGTAAGAAGATAGGCAAGAGCATACCTTGTACGCATAACAAAATTAAAGCTATCAGAAGAAAAAAATAGAAGAGATATCTTTCATCCTGAAATGACTTGTCCAACATCTGATAAATTTTCCTCAGCAGCTTGGACTTTCGGAATAATAAGAAGAGGATCAGCCTCCACGTTGATAACCATAAGAAATCGCATAAGATGGTCCGTGGAAAAATGGCAACTGCTTCCGAACCTAGTATTGAAATATGCATACACACATGGAAGGAGAAAGAATTTAGAATTCCTGAATATGCCGCCAGCAACAAGAGAATTTCCTTTAAGGCAAGTATCCACATTACATTTTATAAATTAAAAAAAAGATTGCGGGGACGGTATTACGTTTTCTAAACTCATTAAAATCCCTAGACTTCAAATTATACAACAAAAGAGATCGAAGTAAAACATAAATCAAATTCACAAACAAAAATGGATAATGAAACTACCTACCGGTATTACTCCATTTGCACAACCTAATCGGTATTACTGCAATTACATCATCAACAACTTGATTAATAACATAAAACAATATAATACCATATTTCTTTGACCCAATCAGAGAAGGAAGGTACTAAACTGGTCATAATACAATTATCGGATCGAGAATTTATCAATTATTTCAATAGGCAACTCAAGCGGGAAGAGTGATGCACCATCTACAAAGTACTTCGGGATGATTTCAAAAGTCATCACCGGGACAATGTTTTCTCATGCTTCATTGATAATACCACTTATTCACATCTCAATTAGTATTCTTACCCATGGCATTGTATTAGCAACAATATTATACACTATTATATAATATTTCTAATGGTGTCGGTAAAGAACAATTCTGAATCAAGTGTTCCTACAAATTGAATTTGACAATGTATCCTCACACCATTAGATTCATCATTGAAAAACTATTAAGGATCAAACACTTGAAATTTGAGAAATATTAATCCCGAAAAAAAAAAAAAAAAAAATCGAGAGAAAGCTATATAATATTGGAAGAGTGAAAGAGGTCTTACAAAGGGAAGACTTGATAGATTAGAACCATCATTGTTTCAAAATCGTCATTGTTCCATCCACCATATCCTATATACAACACCTTCACCTCGGCCCATCCATCACAATCTCTAACACTTAGTCATTATCCCTGGATATGGCCTAGTGGTGAGAAGGCTGTCGGGTGTTGTAATGATAGTCCGGACCCTCATTCTCGTAAAAGGGGTTGATTTCCGATGGCTAAAACTTCAGTGATGTGGAACTAAGACAGCCCTTGACTCTAAGCTTTAGGCTCTTGATTAACCTCTCCTCGCATTTTCGGGGCGAGGGGCCTCACGGTTACCGTTTTCTAACACTTAGTCATTCATCAAATACAAAACTCGGATTGCAAGTTGAAACCTACTTCACAAAAACAAAACAAAAAACATTAAAAATATGGAGAAAAAAAAAGAAAAATAAAGCAATTTTACCTGGAAATTATGTCATTGTTCCCCACAGGTGCTTTTCAGAAAAAATAGCGCCAACTTAATCACACCGTCTTCGGCTTCCCCATCTGTATCTGCTCACATCACCTTCCAGAAACGGTCCCTGCATCACAAATACAACCGACACAGTTTTGGTGCTTCTTACAATTTTAATTGCAACATGTTGTTTTTTCACCTGCAAGACTCATTTTCTCTCTACAAATAACATTGTTCATTTTTTTTATTTCACCAACATTGACATCAAAGTCATAATACCGAACAAATATATGTGCATAATTCCTTAAGGAAAAAAAAGATCTGTACTTCACAGAAACCTTTTGAAGAATCATACCATGCTGTTTACTACAAAATTGTTCAATCTATTCAATACATCTGTAAGAGAAACAAAAACAAAAAAATACAGATTCAGTGAATATTACTCAGATTGCTTGATTTCTACAATTGCAGCAGACGATTAATCAAAAACTCTTACTCTTCTGCACTCTTCTGGATGCGGTGAATGTGCTATCGTTGTCGCTGAATTCCTGCTAGCTATCCCGCGTGGCTCTTTTCGTTTGGTTTAGAGGCATATTGAAGCAGATATCGGAGAAAATCCACTCTCAATCTCAATATTCCTGCAATCACTGCATCAATAATTCATAATCAAAAGAAAAAGAAAAAAAAACCTGAACGAACGGCTCCAAAATCCCTAAGAATGAATATAAAAGAGTCTGAGTTGAGGCCAAATGTATAATTGGAAAAAAAAAAGTTTAAATTCCAATACAATGAACCGATTGAAAGATTTCGGACAGGATTTTCGTAAAATTTTCATTGAGGTTTGAAACACGTGAGTTATTTTTTCGCACATGTGAGTTATACAATATACATTTTTGGTAACAAATTTCTCAATCTTGATCTTCCTTCAATGCATCAATAATTCATAAAGAACCTGAACGGACTGCTCCAAAATCCCTAAGAATGAAATATAAAAGAGTCTGAGTTGAGGCCAAATGTATAATTGAAAAAAAAAAGTTGAAATTGCAATACAATGAAACTGATTGAAAGATTTGGGACATGATTTTGGCAAAATTTTCATTGAGGTTTGAAACATGTGAGTTATTTTTTAGCACATGTGAGTTATACAATATACATGCGTGGTTTTTTTTTTTTTTTTTTTAGTGATTTTTTTTAGCACATGTGAGTTATTTAATTTTCCTTTCATAGGTTTTTTTTTAAGATGATGGAGCGGGTCAATCGGGTATTTGGGTTAAATCCCTTCCTGCACATGTGAGTTATACAATATACATGCGTGGTTTTTTTTTTTTTTTTTTTTTTTTGAGTGGTTTTTTTAGCACATGTGAGTTATTTAATTTTCCTTTCATAGGTTTTTTTTAAGATGATGGAGCGGGTCAATCGGGTATTTGGGTTAAATCCATTCCTCTATATATTATATATAGATATATATATCCACAAAATACTTAACTCCATAAAGGAAGTAAAGAATAATAATATTTCGTTTTCGTAAAATAACACGTCTGCCATTTCTCGGAAATCTGAATAATACATAGATAGAATCAGAATATTATTTGACTGTTCTTTTTTTAATCTAAATTTTTTTTAACTTGGGTGGGAAAACGGAAGGCCTATGGAAACAATAAGAACGGTTTTTTTGTGTTCGAATTTCGGACATACATTCCTGAAAACTTTAACACTTAAATCAGACAAAGGTGCATCCTCCTATATCATTATTATTATTATTATTATTATTATTATTGTTATTGTTAATTTATTGTTATTGTTATTATTTGCATAGTGACATGAGGAGTTTTTGTTTTTTTTTGAATTAGATTGTTTAATGACACTACTCAAAATTAAATATGGTATCACATTTTTTTGCCATAAAACACACGCATCCAATCTTTCAAAAAAGTATTATACTACCTCCATCCAAAAATATAAGTCACTCTATCTCGTTTTGATTCTCATAAATTATAAGTCATTCTACATTACCAATGAAGCATTTATTACTATTTTTACTATCTTACCCCTAATTTATTAACAATCCAACTACTTTTCAACACTTTATAATCATTTCATTAATGATAGTCAAAGATATTTTAGCCCTTTCTACTTAAAAGTTATGTCATTCAACCACTTTCTTAATTTGTGTGAAAACACTCAAAACGACTTATATTTTGGAACGGAGGTAGTAGTTTAGATTCGACTTGTGTATGATGCATTGTTATAATCAACTATTTTAAGCGTAATTTGATTCGAAAATGAACGTGAAACAATAGGTACCCCACTCATACCAAAAATGAATGGTTACGAGCGATAAACAATAAATTATGCTAATAATAGCGTATTCCAAGGGCGTCTTCGAACTTCGTCGCCAATTTTATCAAATCATCTATAGGGCATCATCATATGGCACAAGGAGCACCATCCTTATACAATCAACAACAAACAAAATTAGATATATTTGAACCACTATATCTAATTATAATAAATTTTCCTTTTCTTTTTAATTTTTAGGAGAATTTCACATTTTTTAGTTAATTGTAAGTGCATTTGTGCATTTGTCAGACCGGTTATAATTTGTTTGTTTGTTATACTACCCAACATAAAGTTTTGTTTTCTTTCTTGACTTTTTTTTTTCTTCCAATTAGTTTTCAATTGCATCACATCTTTCATGTGTCAATACAAAACGTTTGAACTTTACTCCTGAAGATAGGTCGGAAATCGAAGATTGGAACGCCAAAGAAGATGAAGTTGAGACCGGGGGTAGCAAGGAAGATGGTAGAGAACAAACGAGGTTGTTAAGTCAACATTAAAACCTAAGGCAAAAGAATGGCTTTCCCCTTCATCATCTGTGGAGGATAGTAAAGAAAATCAGAATGTGTATGGAAACATAAAGTCTTTGAACTGCTTTTTTTATTGAATTGATCAAATATTACACTGCATTCTCCTTTATATAGGAGATAATGTCATAGCAATCAAATTCAAAATAACTAAACTTAAGGATAAATATTTATTTAAATTAAAAAATTAAGATAAATACTAGTCATTTATTCCAACTAAATCCATTCTAATTTTCTATTGATGTAATATCCCGATTTTTCAAAAAGGGCATCCTTGTCTTTTCACGAAAAATCTGAATATTTGGTTTGTTTTTATAGGATTAAAAGAAAAAGGGAAAAGAAAAGGAAAATGATTAATTGGATTTAATTAATAAGGAATAATTAGATTTAATTGGGATTATAAAAGGAAAACTATTCCTTAATTAACATAGTTGTTGTTTTACGTAAAATAATCTGAAGAGAGGCGCAAGTTTGGAGAAAAAAGAAGATGAGAGACTTTTGAAATTCGAGGCTAATCCATTGATCAAAATCGCAGACATCTCAAGAGAGAAAGGGTCGCCGCGAGAAGACGATTGTTTTGATATGAACAATCCCTAAATCCGTTAACGTAAGTTTTCCCCTCATCGTTCTTGATACTAGGGTCTATTCATCATCATTGTTAAGCTGCATTTTATGAGTTTAAACATCGTAGTGATTGTCTTTGGATTGATCGTTTATAGGTTTGGAGTTAAAGGTTAAACTTTTGACGGGTTGAAGCTTTGGATCGTTGTACCACGCAAATTAAGGTAACGTGGTGTTCTTATCGTACGATTAAGGTGTCATAAAGTTATAGAGCAATTTGTATGTTTATTTTCGTGGTTTTGAATCTGTTTTGGTTGGAGTTTGGGTTGGATTGGGGTTGGAAATTGCGATTACGCAGTTACAGATTTTCTGGGTAAATCCCAGGCAAACGAGCGTCCGTAGAAGGGCGGATGGGCGTTTGCGATGGCGGCAGCTCAAACGGGCGTTTGGGTGTTTGGACGGGCGTTTGAGGGTCTGATTTTGATACAGGATGTGGCTGAATTTCTTGGATGGGCATTTGGGGGTCTGTGGACGCTAGTTCAAGGAAGATGGGCGTTTGACCTATTTATTCCGTTTTTCACTGTTATTCGTGTCAGCTTGGTTTCAGGCTTTACAATCATGTTTTACTGCTTAACCTTATGTGACAAAGCCCTGAATTAGCTTTTGATGCGTTTAGTTTCAGCACCATATGGATTCCCTAAAAAGATGATGTGTGGGACCGTCGAAAGCTTTGGATTTGACTTGTGCTTCGATAAGCTAGGGTTTGTCGATGTCTGCGTATGTGCTAGGTTTTGTTAGAGTCTAGTGGTCTGAAGAAGAGGGAGTAGACTGATAGGTGAGCCTTTTATGTTAATCAACATATGTGGCTAGTTAAACATCTAATCAAACGTATGTGCTAGATTAATAATCTTAAACATCATGCAATGCTTGGTAAGGCATAGTAAAATATCGCGATGTGTTCTCTGACCAGACAAAGTAGACTGTACCCATGCCGGTCAATCGATTGGCTAGATAAAGCGTCTGGTGCACTCTGCCGGTCATCAAACTATCGGGACTCAGATATTCCATGGGCTACTAGAGCGTGTCTCTAAGTAGGTTGCACCCAGTTGTCCTAGTACATCCTATTACTAGGCGTAGATTTTTGCAATGAAAATAAACAAGTAATAAAAATAATCCGGTTTACCCCAAGTGCAGGGATCGTAGTATAGCGATTAAAACCGGAGTCGAATCACAGGGAATCGAGGTTGGTCTAGTTCTTAATTTTTCTAAAGGTTGTCACGAAAAATATCTAAAAACGAAAACGAAGAAACAATAAACTGGACATAGGGTTGTCAATCCAAAGCCAGGAAAGATAATTGCGAACGAAAATAACTCTAATCTATAAACTAAAAAGAAAACAAACTTCTAAGAAGACAACGAAGAACAAGGCACAAAGATAATTTCAATTAATTTTAACGAAGAACAAGCATTGATCCACCTATCCCACAACTCTCAATTTCTACCCTAGATCGTTTAGTGAAGATTTAATAAAGATGTGGTTCACCTATTAAAGGTATGAATTCCTACTCTCGTAGATATTCGCCTATTAATCTCTCATCTCTCGATCTTAAATATTAACGCTTCCATAACGAAGGTGTAAGATTTCTCAATCTACCAACCTAGAAATTTAACCTAGCAACTCTCGTTATTTTTAGGTTAAAAATCTAATCTTTACTACGGTGATCTAAGTCTAACAACGATTTTCATCAAACGTTAAACATCAATAAGCAAAAATCCATCGATATAATTGCATAATCAATATAAAAGCATAATAAAGATACAAGCTTTAATAAAACTCACAAAAACAATCCCAAAGTTGAGATCAAGATGTTGCAGAAACGGTTTCACATGCTTGCTCGAACTGGCCTCAGCCTCTACTCATCTCTAGAAAGACCAAATAAATAAATAAAATAAAACGTTGCTCGGTCGACCGAGCAGGAGCACTCGGTCGACTGAGTGTGCCTCTTTTCGGTTTCTGTGCTGCAGCTTTTCTCCAGGATGAATTGTCCTTCGTTTTCTGCTGATGCCTCTCTTTTTATAACTTGTTTTGCCGACTTAGGGTTTTATTATTAACAAGTCTAAACCCTAATAAATAAAAATAAAGATAATTTCAAGTCTATCCTTTCTCATCTTCTGGACGCATATCTGGTAGGGTGGACGCTCGTTCACTTTAAGTAAATTTCTTCGAGTCGAGCCGAGCTGGACAAGATGCCCGTCCCATGCATTTTTGAACGCTCGTCCAGGTAAAATCTCTCTTCCCTGAATTGATTTGCATCTCGTGGACGCCCGTCCAGTGGACGCATCAGCAAACGCACGTTTAGCAAGTGTATCTTCACTCCAAGTTTGACTTGCATCTTCTTCCTTCTATTTAAACTTCAAGTGAACATTGTTTTAGCTTCCTCCATAACATGCAAGCGTACCTACAGCACGACAAAAACATGCAAAATGTAAAATCATACATATAGATAGAAAACACCAATAAAACCACGTAATTAGCTCGATTTTTCACTTTAAAGATTTCCATACGCATTCTTTAAATATTTCACTTAAACACCTAATTTTCTATAAAAATCGGTAAAACACGAAGGAAATTGCTACGAAATAAAGTCATATAAACCGTAAAAATCACCGTAAACAACTCCCCCACACTTAGCTTTTGCTCGTCCCGAGCAAAACAAAACAAGAAAACCATGGACTTACTTGAACATTGAACCACATAAAATCCCATATATCAAATCACAACCGGTCGACTAGCATCAAAAACATACATCCCATGCAATAAACGATTACTCGAATGTGTAGTGTGTGCAAAGCCTTCTTCAACTTCCACCGATTCCACACTTGACAATTAAAGTCAAGCTAACCAACAAATACCCATTTAAGACAGATAATGAATCACCCTGACTATACATACGCCCTACAAAACTACTCTCGTCATGACTAGAGTAATACATGTGTTTTCGAAATCTTTTCAGTTATACCCAGAGGATATTCCCTACAACATATACCTTGGCCTATACTGGGGATAAGGTAGGCGATAACTAAGTCTTTCACTTATTCATACCAAATTCCTTATGTAAGTTGATTTAATTAACTTTCACATTTAAACACACATCAGAATGAGCTTTTGTCCGTCATAGTAGAATAGGACATTCGTGATATGACCTACCTTACTCAAATCATAAGGCAGCTTCTTCTGACTGTCGTGAGCTTTTGGTCATCATAGTGGTATAGGACATTCGTGATATGACCTACCGCACTCAAATCATTGACTAGCTTTCGACACACACAATTAATTCACTTTAAATTCAACATTCCAAGCACAGTAGTTACGTTTCACTTATCACATTCAGGCTTCGGTATATTCACGATACTTCCTACTTCAATTCCAACTACGCACATATTATAATTTCCATGACATTAGCACTAAGCGAATGGTCTGATAACCAGAATCAAACATCATCAGTTTAAATGGGTACAGTTTCCAAAGTTCAGCTCGTCATCGAAGAGGCTTACGTGAAAATAATTCGAGTAAAGGCTTATTTATCAAAGGTCTATGCAAAAATACTAGTCAACCAACACAAGTATGGGAATATAAATGAGTAAGTAACCAAAATAAAATCATGCTCGGGACGGATTTTTTTTAAAAAAAATTTCAAAAAATTTCAATTTTTTCACAAAACATAAGCATAATAAACTGAGCACATAGGTACAAGCAATCCCTCCCCCACACTTAAATAACAACATGTCCTCATGTTGTGCAGAATTAAAGAAAAGATAAAGTACTTAGCTGATTGTTGTTCGAAGGTGCAAGTCTGGAAGTAGTCATGTGTCAGATCCAGAAATGCTTGAAGAGATCAGTAGACTGTGGACCATCCACCGGAAAACTGATATCGTCTAAACGCTCACAATTGCTATCGCAAATATCCTACACACATGAAAAACAAGACAAGATCTCGGGGATAGGGGAATATAACATATTGCACGAATCAGCTTTGATATAAGCACGCAGGATATAATTGCTCAGATGGAAAAATCACCACACAGGGAAAACACAGAGCATCTAAGCGTCAAATATAACCACAGAGGTTTACAAAACAAATATGGTCCAACATGTGCATACAGAAATACCAAACTCCAACTGAAAAGTGCAAATGCGCGTTAAGGCTTACAAGATTCATCGAAAGTAATAGCAACGGAAACCAACAAAGAGCTTCAACTAAAATCCGGATGAATCAAAAGCGATGTGAGCTTCCGCTCATGCAAGTTACCTGGCCACAGAAACCGACTCCAAAAACCTAGACGACACAAGACAAAACTAGCCCCCCTTATTCAACAAAAACAAAATAATCCAAAATAATAATAAAAAAAACTATTCTTATTATTGGGTTGCCTCCCAACAAGCGCCTTTCTTTAGTGTCTTTGGCTAGACACACGTACTATTCAGCCTGGATCAGGCCACTTAATCTTCCTTCCGGCCACTACTTCGTGTAAGCTATGGTCATTAGTGTGGCTACAGAAACAACATCTCACACATGGGGTCAGGTTCTTTACCGTTTTCCAAACATTCTTAAATTTCCCCATTGCAGACTTCTTCTTCTTCAATCTTCTCTTTAACTGTGCCTCCCATTTAAACTCTTCCATATCCTAACTACCAGCCAGAACATCCTCTACTGGACCACTGCCGTCATTCTCAAAAAACAATTCGGGCGAAAACTCATCAAACTCATTGACTTCAGGAGTACCACACCCGAGGATGTCGAGGAAATGAATAATCAAAGGCTTCTCTTTGGGTTGACCGATATAATGCTTACACCTTTGACCATTCACTCTGAACGGCTGGTCACCATGACCTCTTAGTTCTAAAACACCTCCAAGAATGATTTGGAGAATTTCAAAGGACCGACCATCGTGTCCTCGACTTACCAGAGAAACGATGTAACTGGATTTGTACAATAAAACTTGTTCCCTACTTGAAATTCTCGCTTCTTGATTTTGGCATCGTGAAGGAGTTTTGTCTTTTCCTTACTTATCCTGGCGCTTTCAGTGGGCTGAAGTCTAAATTTGTCTAACTCATGCAACTGTTGCAATCGATGTTTTCCACAAGATTGGGTATCGAAGTTTAAAAACTTTGTGGCCCAATACGATCTATGCACTAACTCGATTGGTAAGTGGCATGGTTTACCATAAACCATTTGATAGGGTGATGAACCCATGGGGGTCTTATAGGCAGTTCGATATGCCCACAGTACATCATCCAACTTTAGACTCCAGTCTTTTCTATGACTATTAACTGTTTTCTCCAGGATCTTCTTTAAACTTTGGTTGCTTCTTTCAACCTGACCACTAGTCATAGGATGGTATAGTGTGCCAATTTTATGCCGGACACCATATTTCTCAAGAACTTTCTCCAGAGGTCGGTTGCAAAAGTGTGTCCCTTCATCACTAATCAAGGCGCGTGGACATCCAAATCTCACGAAAATGTTTTTCTTCAGGAACTTCATGACCGTTTTATGATCATTGTGGGAAGTGGCTTTAGCCTCCACCCATTTCGATACTTAATCCACGCAGACTAAGATGTATTTTTTTCCACATGATGATGGGAATGGTCCCATAAAATCGATACCCCATACATCAAAGACTTCGCATTCTAGGATGGGTTTCAATGGCATGTCGAAACGCCTTGTTAAAGTTCCGATTCTTTGACACCTATCACAAGCTTTACAGAAAGCTTCTGTATCTTTGAAGATAGTGGGCGAATAGAAACCGGATTGAAAGATCCTAGCAATGGTTTTCCAAGGACCAAAGTGACCGCCAGTGGGTCCACTGTGGCATTGCTCAATAATATCACGTTGCTCGGATTCTGGAACACATCTTCTTAGCAAACCATCTTTACAAATCTTGAAGAGGTAAGGTTCATCCCAAACGAAGGTTTTCACATCAGAGAAAAATTTCTTCTTCTCCTGATATAAAAATTACGGATTTAAGTACTGGGAATGTAAGAAGTTGATGATAGAAGCATACCAAGGAATATCAGGAGTGCACTTGTCTAGATGCATAACATTCTGGAGAGGAAGGTAAAGGTCTATCCCTTCAGGTTCTTCCTCTTCTTCATCCTTCATTCTAGACATATGATCATCTACTTGCTTTCTACCTTCCTTACTTTCCGGTCGAGATCACCTCTCGACTTCCACTAAATTCTTTATTTCTCAGGGGATCAGCCACCTGAGTACTCTCATCCAAAACAGGGAAACCACTAATTTGAGTGTCGGACCTTACATTCATAGCACTAGCCTCTTCTTCACCATTGTATGTGGATGCATAGTTAGATTGAAGTGGATTCTCATAACTTGCATCATAATTGCTATTAGTATTCCATTGGTGGGGTGAATTACCTCCACTTCACTGAGCCTCATAATGGTTTCCACCACAATACGAACATCTCACTTGAACGTTGTTAAATCCATGTCCATAAGAATTCTCATAAGTTGAGGGTATACGAGCATCGGATCTAAAGACAGATAAATCCATTAAACTTGACACTTCTACTTTTGGGGGACCACTGAATTGAATGCCGGGTCCTAAGTTCATGGCATTGTCCTCTTCTCTATCATAAGGAAGTGTGGGAGCTAGGTCAATGCCTTGGTCTTGAGCCAATTTCCTGAGCCGTCTCTCAAGATTCTTGAGTGTCCTGTTTTGCTCCTCCAATTTAGCTTCATGATCATCTGATTGAGAGGGGCCTTGATAGTTCTGAAAGTTCTGTGGGAAAGATTGGCTAGACTGACTTTGAAACATAGGATCGGGACTGTTTTTATTGAACCACTGATATTGATTGGAAAAATTGATATTTTGGTTCTGACTGAAGTTCGGGTTTTGATAGAAATTGGATTCCGAGTTGAAACCCAGTTACAGCGCCTTGGCGAGAACGATTAGTAAATCTCGATCACTGCTGCCACACATGAAGCATTTACTTCAGCGTTATGTCCACTCATAGGACAGAAACGAGCAGTGTGTCCCACATTGTCACAATTTTGACATGTGACTAGATTAAAATTTCCCGATTATGAAACGATGTTAACTTGTTATGCAATAGGGAAAAGAAACAACTGGACAACAAAGATGGCCAGTCGACAACATCTTCCACGAACGAACTTGCGAGTTCTCAGGGGAAAAGACGAGTCCGATTCATGGATTAAGCGACATTTGAAGAGTTGCCATCTGCTGTTTCAGCATGGCGTTCTGATCTTGCATAATCCTAGTTGATGACTTTTTTTTGTTTTTTTTTAAAAGATAAAGAAACAGAAAAAGTAATGGAAACAGAAACAGAAACCTACCTACGAAAAATTAAAACGGAAAACAAGAAAACAATAAAAGGGAGAAAAACGTGTTGAAATCTTCTGAGCCAAAAATAGAAGGGAAAACAGCAGATTTTGACCTTGAAAACGGTGTCAAACGGCCTTTGGCCATTCATCATGTCGTCGGCGTCGGAACGAGCTTTCCGAATTGCGGTCCTGCGCGCCAAACGGACACTCGAGCCGAAATTTATGGCCAAAATACTACCATGTGCCCTAACGATCCCTTTTATCCAAACTTATAACAGAAAATCAGAAAAATTAATAAACTAGACAACCGTACCGATTCCCCGGCAACGGCGCCAAAAACTTGTCTCGGATTTTTGCAATGAAAATAAACAAGTAATAAAAATAATCCGGTTTACCCCAAGTGCAGGGATCATAGTATAGCGATTACAACCGGAGTCGAATCACAGGGAATCGAGGTTGGTCTAGTTCTTAATTTTTCTAAAGGTTGTCACGAAAAATAACTAAAAACGAAAACGAAGAAACAATAAACTGGACAGAGAGTTGTCAATCCAAAGTCAGGAAAGATAATTGCGAACAAAAATAACTCTAATCTATAAACTAAAATGAAAACAAACTTCTAAGAAGACAACGAAGAACAAGGCACAAAGATAATTTCAATTAATTTTAACGAAGAACAAGCATTGATCCACCTATCCCGCAACTCTCAATTTCTACCCTAGATCGTTTAGTGAAGATTTAATAAAGATGTGGTTCACCTATCAAAGGTATGAATTCCTACTCTCGTAGATAATTCGCCTATTAATCTCTCATCTCTCGATCTTAAAGATTAACGCTTCCATAACAAAGGTGTAAGATTTCTCAATCTAGCAACATAGAAATTTAACCTAGCAACTCTCGTTATTTTTAGGTTAAAAATCTAATCTTTACTATGGTGATCTAAG
>JAOBSW010001227.1:0-102115 GCA_026214975.1 Gentiana macrophylla | reverse complement strand
TCTAACAAGTTGAAGAATTAACTGATGATCAGCTCATACTCAAATACAGTCAACCTGGTGACAGAAGAGTTACTCTCACTGAAGATCTTTGGATGAAATTTATTGAAGACTACAGTCATGTCAAAGCCAAGTACAGATACAAGAATTATGAAGAATCACTCAACTACTTTTTGTGTGATCTTTATAGTAAACAAAAATTGGCAAACCACAAGAAGATCAAAAGGATTAAAGAAACACTGAATGTCAGAGACAAAACTGAATAGATGAAAACAGATGTCAATGAGTTTGAAACGTATTACAAAGATGAAAGTCATTTGCCAAAGTAAGCTATGTGGAGAAAATGGAAGCTAACAAGCCAAGTGGACTACCTCAAGACTTTCAGTAATGAAGACACAAAGATTGAAGAAGAATATCGCCTTCATGACAAAAGAAGGAAGTATGTCCTAGCTAAACAGAAAGCAGTTTAAGTTTCATTTCAGTTTATATAAATTATGTAACTCGATCCAGTTTTTGCAAAATCTTAATGAAATCCAGTTTCCAGTTTTACCTGTTTTGAATTGTTATTTATCTTTAACTTTTCTTTTAAGGAGAGTTTTGGCATCATAAAAAAAGGGGAAATTGTTGGGAATAAAATTTAAGTTTGTCTGATGATTCATCTTATTCAAGAACATGTTTTTACACCCCATTGATGAAGTGCTGAGACTAGCTGTTATAGTGAAAGGCTAAAAGATGTCTAGAACTGAATGTAAGTTTTACTAGAGTCAGATAATTGTATATGTTATATCAGACAAGAACTGTATTAGATAGAAGTGTCGTAAAACTGGAAATCATCTAAGAAACTGGAAAGACAAGTTATCTGAAACTGACTCAGACTACACCAAGAACTGACGTTAACTCAGAACTGACTAAAGTAAGTTCGCTGAGGGACACATACTCTGTTGACTTATCTAGAAGATAGAAGAACTGAGGGTTCAAACTCAGTTATTGATGATCAAAGAACTGAGGGTTCCAACTCAGTTATTGAAGATCAAAGAACTGAGGGTTCAAACTCAGTTTATGAAGACCAAGTCGAGACTATAAAGTTAGACTTCAGGCAAGTTTGTGGTGA
The DNA here is from genome assembly GCA_026214975.1 of Gentiana macrophylla. Taxonomy (NCBI): domain Eukaryota; kingdom Viridiplantae; phylum Streptophyta; class Magnoliopsida; order Gentianales; family Gentianaceae; genus Gentiana; species Gentiana macrophylla. The sequence goes on along the minus strand of JAOBSW010001227.1, from coordinate 101,007 downwards.
CCTGAACTGACTTTATGGATCTTGTATGAAGACCTAAGAATCATAAGGACAATGAATTCTTAGATGATATTTGCTTATGGTGTACTCTGATTAAGTCAATGATAATCAGATGAAAAGCTGGAGTACTGATATTTGAAGAAGAGTAAAATCTTAGTTAATGCTCCAAGTCAGTCAAGAAACTGACAACTGACAAACTCAGTATAAAACTGATCAGAAACTCAGTTTTATAAGTCAGTCATCCAATGAACTGATAGTACAGTTGAACGTTGTATAGAAAGCAATTCTATTGGATGAAATGCTGACAAGTCAAAACAGGTGTTTTTCTTGATAAAAAAACTTGATAGCATCGTATGGATTATAATGTTGTTCATCATCTTCAAACTGAGTCAGGAGTCCCTATTTATAAGTGTGAAACTTGTGACTTGTGACTTGTGTTTGAAATTCAAATATAGCCGTTTCAGATTTGTCTCCATCTTGACTTTCTGTTGGAAATAATATATGTGTTTTGATGATGATTTGTCACGTATTTAGTAAGATCACTTACAACCGATGAAGTCATAACTAACTGTTATAGTGCATAATGAAAGAAGAAGCAAGAAATAGTCTAGAGAAAAATGTATAAGTTCTATCTAGAGTCTGAACATTGTATAGGTTGTTTCAGACAAGCATTGTAATAGATAGGAACTAGGCAAACAGCTGAGTCACAGCAAGCAAACTGAGTATACATATGAAGAACTCAGGGATCATACTCAATCATAAGAAAACTGAAGAAGATAAGTTCGCTGAGGGACACATACTCAGTTGGCTTGTCTAAGAAGACTGAAGAACTGAGTGACACAGACTCAGTTATTGAAGACTGAAGAACTGAGGTGGAAAACTTAGTTAGAAGCTGATTAAGTCGTAACTATAAGACATGATTCTGGCAAGTCTATGGTGACCTGAAACTGAACTATAGAGCATGTAAAGCTGTATAATCTTAAGGACAAAGATTATCAGTTAGCAGGAAAAGAAGAAACTGAATGGTGTACCCTGACTTAGTCAATTATGGTTAGATGTCAAGTTTACGAGGTACTCAGTTTTGAAGAAGAGTAGAAAACTGAGTTAAGGCCTTGTTTAATTTGAAATAACAAAACAACAAAAGGTCGTACAAATGAACGTTGGCTAAACGACAAATGTAACGGCTATAAGATTCATTTGACCATTACATCATCCCTATAAATACTCAGAAAGATGTGCGTGAAAAAAGGAGATCTGGAAGAAGCTTTACAAAGCGTATATCTAAAGATCCAGATTCAGAAAATCAGATTTCATATCTAGAAAAGGGGAAGCCAACGGAATTGCCTTGAAGATTACAAAGAAAGATCCAGTAACCCATTAAGGGGGAAGAAGGCATCTTGGAGCTAAAACGCCATATCTAAAAGAATCAGACAGCTCACTGAATTAATCTTTTGATTAATTCTAAACCTAACCTTTGTGAAGAAGGGTTGGCTGTGCATAGTTTGAGGAGAGCAACTCCACCTTTCCTCATACGGTTGCAACTCGGTTGCCACAGCTGTTGGTGCAGTCTGCAGACTGTGTTTGTGTTAGTGGTGAGCTGGTGAAAGAGTCATTCTACCTCCGAAGAATCAGTATGCAGAGTGAAGGGAGCAATCTTACCTTTCTTCATTATGTGTAGACAGTGAAACTAGGGTGTCGTGAAGGACTGTCATTGAGCTAGGATTTTGTAACAGTTATCTCAAGATTCTATTGATACCTCCTACACCACAGGAAAAGGGGAGAAGTACTGGATTACACCACCCGAAACTTCCATAAACAAACTCTGTGTTGATTTACTTTACGCATTTATACTTGCATAATCATTTTATCACTACACTCAGCAAACATTAGACCCTGAGTCAGCACAGAACTGATACATAGGAGACTTAGATTTTTATTGACACATCTATTGCACAAAAGGGGCTAAATAACAATTTTGGTCCTCTAACTAGACACTTTTTCGATTTTGGTTCTGGTTTTTCTCCGGCGACAATTTTACTCCTGTAAGTGGTCTTTTTTTGCAAAAATAGTCCTGAACGCGGAAAGACCACTTAAAGGACTAAATTTGGTCTTTTCCGGCGACAATTTTTGTCCTGTAAGTGGTCTTTCCGGCGACAATCTTAGTCCTGTAAGTGGTCTTTCCGGTGTTGAGGACTATTTTTGCAAAAAAAGACCACTTACAGGACTAAAATTGTCGCCGGAGAAAAACCAAGGCCAAAATCTAAAAATGTGTCTAGTTAGAGGACCATAATTGTAATTTAGCCGCACAAAAGGCTTGATCTTATCCGCTGCAAGTTAATGCAGTACCAGCATTAGCTAAGCTGAATTAACAAACTCCTACACATGATTAAAGGGTTGGCACGAAACTGAACTGAGCCATATTGTACATCAGCTTGATAGTTCAGTTCCTGGGGTACTTTCAGTTTTGGGAAAGTTTTTGGTGACAAGTTTATTCCACCCCCTCTAAACTGGTGTCAGCCTTTCCAAGGGACCAACAATTGGTATCAGAGCAGTTCTTCCATTTGGAAGTGATCCAAAGATATCTTACAAACCAGTTGTTGAAAACCCTTCACTGTATCAGTTGTAAGAGCATTTAGTTGAAATGAATACATCTAGAATTAGAAGTTGGCTTATTCACCCCCTGACTAACTGTTTGCAAAATGTATCTGATTTTCAGGATCAAGTATTTGAGAGGACCAGTGCTACAAATTCACATACAAATCCATAACCTCAACTCAGTGATGATGTGGATATCAATATCAATGTACATGATGACAAATCCAGAGGAGTTCCATCACTAAGTAACTTCTTAGAAGAAGAAGAAAAGAAGTTGTTGCAAGAAACTGACGATATAAAAGATTCATTAGAGCAACCAAAGAATGTACATTCATATCGTGAAGCTGTAACAAGTAATCAAGAAAAGGTACATTCTACAACTCAGTTATCATTCGCTGAACTCAGTCAGAGAAACTCTGAGCTTGCCAAGTTAACAGAAAAACTCACTCTGGAGTTGAAATTTAAAGATATAGAACTTGGCAATGCGAAAGATTGGAATGTGTTTCTTGAAATTGAGATGCCAAATCAAGCTGAAAGGTTACTATCTAGTAAATTTGACAAAAGCAATGATAATTCCCCATCATTACCCAGTCTTAAGATCTCAAGGAGTATAAACTCTAGACATCAAATTACTAGAAGACCTAGTGGATTACACAAAGAAAATAAAGATGATAAATCTAAAAGAATCCTTGTGAAATCAACTAAGGTTGAGCGTAATGGCCTATCTAGAAAAGAGATGAGAAAGGTTAATTCTCTCATCAAAGAAACTGAAGTCTGTACTTCAGTAACTAATCCAGCCGGACCCAAGAAGATATGGGCACCGAAGAAAACTTAAAACTGTTTTGCAGGATAAGTCAGTTCTTACGTTGCTGAAACCAGAGAAAACTAACTTTCTACACAAAGCTGAAAAAAGGCAAAAGCTGATGAAGGGCAAATTGGTCAAAAGCAGACAACTTTCCAGCTACCATCTGTCGCTTGGGCTGACAAGACAAATCACCTGAAGCCACGTGTCAATCAAGGAGAAGAAGTAGATGTGCATCCCTACAAATCTCATTGATTGCGACACGACTCTTATTGAAAATGATTGAAGGACTCAGAAACGCATATTTGACAAAATCTTGCTCAATCAATTTCAAAACATTTAAAATTCCCCCAAGAATTCTTAAATTAAATCCATGGAGCGATATAACATTGATGAAGGAATTACCATGAGTCTGGATGACTTCAGTCAAAAATTTTCAAACTCCATCCTATCAACTCAGATTGCAGACAAAATCAAAAAGGTTCGAGGACTTGAAAATCTGTTTGATGCAAAGGTCAATACTCTGTGCCCAGAAAATATCAAAGATTTCTACAGAAACGTCGTAATCGCTGAAGATGGAAAGAGTTTCAGTACAACAGTTCAAGATAAAAGCATTACTTTTAATGAACATCTACTTTCCCTAGTCTTTGGTTTGGACATATTTGGAGGATCTTCATCTCTCACTTTTGGAAATGAAGAAAAAGAAAAACTTTGGTATGTCACAGCACTTAACAAAGATAAGAAGAATTTCATGGGATCCATTCATCAACAAAAACGAGAATTTGCGTTTTTGACAATTCTCCTGACCAAAAATGTCATTGGACACACTTGGAATCTTTACACTCCGTCAACAGAGAAACTGAAACTTATCTATGCTATTTGGTTTGAAGAAAAACTGGATTGGAACAAGTTTGTTCTCAAGCAATTGATCAAACAAGTTTCAGATGAAAAAGCAAAAGGCCAAGGAAGGAAGGCTGTTGGAGAAAAGTTCTTATTGAAAAAGGGATTTACATATCTGGTTCAAAGCATACTAGATTATTTCTCCATCTCAAAATCCATAGAAACAAAAGTAATACAGAAATCAGTGTCCAGTGGAGCGAAGAAAAGGAAAGTCGATGAGGAAGACAACAGAGAAACTTCAAACTCTAGCTCAAGTGAAACTGTAAATATGGATGAAAGAACTTTAAGGAGACAAAGAAGGATGTGGAACAAATATCTTGCAAAGAAAACTGAAACATAAGACACTATTCTAATTGAAGATGAAATTGAAGAAAGTGAACTTCCAACTGAGATGCATGAAGGATATACTGAGGAGCAAAGAGAAGCTTTTGAAGATGCTGAATTTTGCGCGACTGAGTATGAGAAAGAATTATCAAGTCATGACTCTCATTATCATGAAGCCAGTTCCTCATCTCAGGTTCAAAACACGTCTACAAGCAAATCCATATTGAAGGACGAAACTGAAATGTCTCAGCATCAAACCGAGGAGAAATAGGAAGGATTAAAAGTGATCATCGAAAGCCTGATGAAGACTCTACAACAGAAGCTCTACAACTTACAAGAATTTATTTCAACAGCACATTACTCAGGTCTGAACAAATACTCCAACATCATCACCTTGCACAAATTATTTGAAGAAAGCTTTTGCATATCTTCAAACAAAGGGGAAGATAAAACTGAAGGTGATGCTGATGCTGATAAAACTGAAAGAGCTGTCAAAGATGAAGAAATCTAAGCTAAACTGTTGGTTAAAGAACAAGACATACAAGTAGATGCTGATCTACTTGCTATTCAACAAAATGGAGAAGCAGTTGACAATCTGATCGATGAGCTAATTGCGGAATAAACTTTTGTAGAAACAAGAACTGAGGAAGATGAAGAAGCCTCAGTTAAAGATGTGTTAAACATCAGAAAGAAGATTGCAATTTGTGCTAGATTGCAAATCGAATTAAAAGGAGTTGGAGACAAAGAAGTAGAAACTGAGGGGGAAGCTGAAATGAAACCAGAGGGAAAAGCTGAAAACGAAAGACATAACTTGATATCAAAAGAAGAAGAGAAGACAATGGATGAGGAGATTAAAGAGATTTTGATAAAACTCAAGAATCAAGATAACGAAGAAGCAAATAGGTTGATCAATGAATACTTGGATATCAAGCCCAGAGATAATGAATCAAGATAAGAAGGGAAGCCAAGAAGGCTTATAGAAATAAAAAGAAGTATTTTTCTTGGTGAAAAGATGTTGTCTTTGGAAAAAGAAAAATTGAAATGAATCCAGTAACTCAGTTTGTTTTGGCATAATCTTTTAATGAACTCAGCTGTTTTTTAGTTTGTTATTTCAATTTGTTATGATTTCTTGCATTACTCTTTTATTATTGCTTTTAGGGAGGGTTATGATACATCATCAAAAATGGGGAAATTGTTGGAAATAATATATGTGTTTTGATATGATTTGTCACATATTTAGTAAGATCACTTACAACCCATGATGATGAAGTCATAACTAACTGTTATAGTGCATAATGAAAGAAGAAGCAAGAAATAGACTAGAAAAAAAATTATATGTTCTATCTAGAGTCCGAACTTTGTATAGGTTGTTTCAGACAAGCATTGAGATAGGAACTAGGCGAACAACTGAGTCACAGCAAGCAAACTGAGTATACATATGAAGAACGAGGATCGAGTCTCGGTCCATAAGAAAACTAAAGAAGATAAGTTCGTTGAGGGACACAGACTCAGTTATTGAAGACAGAAGAACTGAGGTGGCAAACTCAGTTAGAAGCTGATTAAATCGTTACTATAAGACATGATTCAAGCAAGTCTGTGGTGACCTGAAACTAAACTATAGAGCATGTAAAGCTGAATAATCTTAAGGACAAAGATTATCAGTTACCAGGAAAAGAAGAAACTGAATGGTGTACCCTGACATAGTCAATTAAGGTCAGATGTCAAGTTTATGAGGAACTCAGTTTTAAAGAAGAGTAGAAAACTGTGTTAAGGCCTTGTTTAATTTGAAATAACAAAACGACAAAAGGTCGTACATATGAACGATGGCTAAACGACCGATGTAACGGCTATAAGATTCATTTGACCATTACATCATCCCTATAAATACTCAGAAGAAGTGCGTGAAAAAGGGAGATCTGGAAGAAGATTTACAAAGCATATATCTAAAGATCCAGATTCAGAAAATCAGATTTCATATCTAGAGAAGGGGAAGCCAACGGAATTGCCTTGAAGATTACAAAGAAAGATCCAGGAACCCATTAAGGTGGAAGAAGGCATCTTGGAGCTACAATGCCATATCCAGAAGAATCAGACAACTCACTGAATTAATCGTTTTATTAATTCTAAACCTAACCTTTGTGAAGAAGGATTGGCTGTTGTTTAGGGTGAATTTATAGTGTTTTTAACGATATGTTTTATATCAATTTCCCCCATATATGGATGTTTTTCATAGAAATCGAGCTTTATAATTGAAATATTGAGCAAGTGGTGTTTTCAATAGTTAAATTGCAAAACGTAACGAATTATGCGCTTAAATTGTGATTTTATATTATTTTGGAGTTATGTTACGCTTTGGTATGTTTTATTTATCTTTTAGAAACATGTTCTCGAGCTAAAAGAGGATTAGAAGAGGCTGCATTCGGATTTTCCGATGAAGAGAAGAGATAGGGATGAGAAGGAAAGGATAAAGATGAAGAAATCAGCTTCCAGGCATGATGGACGTTCGTTCATGTCCCGTCCACTATGGACGGGCGTCCAAGAAATCAAATCAAGGCGTCGTGAGAAGAAATCGTAATGAGATTTTGGGCGTTGTATGGACGGCGTCGCCTAGCGTCCAAAGCAGTTGGACGGGCGTCCAGGTGTTTCGGACGGGCGTCCGTCCGCCGACTTAGCCCTGGCCGACTTAAAACTCTATAAAAAAGCTGCGCCCCAACCCTAAAAGATATCAAAAATTCTTCATACACAAAATACTACTCAGCAGCCGCACTTCTGAGAGGTTCAAGGCCGGTCACCCGAGCCTTGTACTCGGGTGATCCGGGTTAGATTAGGATGTTTTATTTTCGTTTGTTGATTCATGGAGATCATCCATTGTACCAAACTATGTGAGTTTATCTTTTAATTTATTCAATCCTTTGTTTATTTTCGTGATCTTTGATTTGTTTTGTATCTTTCTATGATTTAAGATGCTATTGCGTGACTAGATCGAGAGATTGGTTGCTAATTGTTGTCTAACGTAGATGAGAATCGTTGTTAGGCTAGATCACCATAGAAAGATAGGATCTTTAATCGTTAATTCGTGACAAATTAATTGGTTAATTATCTAGGTTGCTAGATTCTAAAATATGAGAGTTAACTTGAATCTACACCTTCGTTTTGTATGGAAATTGGTCTCAACATTCGAGAGAGGAGAGATCGATAATTGAATTCACTAAGAGATTAGGAGTTCATAGCTTGAGAAACGGATTCACTAAGAGATTAGGAGTTTGTATCTCGTGTAAAGGTGAAACCACAATATCGAATTAAAATCATGAGATGAACTTTGATTGAAATCACTTGGTTTGTATATTGGTTGATTCCATGTATCTTTCTTCTATGTTTTTCTTAGTTGTTATAGCTTAGATTTATTTTATCTCATTTCTATGTGTTTATATGTTTGTTCTTTCGTTTATTTGTTTTCATAAGTAACAATTGAGAGGAATTAATAAAACTAGATTCAACAACCCAATTCCTCGTGGATCGACCCCTTACTTATCCCGCTTTACTAGCAATTACCCGGTATTCGGCCGGTTAGGAGTTAGTTTTGCATGTAGGTTAGGGTTTATAAATTGTTTTTGTTTAATGATGCAAAATCATCCAAACAGCTGTGCATAGTTTGAGGAGAGCAACTCCACCTTTCCTCATACGGTTGCAACTTGGTTGCCACAGCTGTTGGTGCAGTCTGTAGACTGTGTTTGTGGAAGTGGTGAGCTGGTGAAGGAGTCATTCCACCTCCGAAGGATCAGTGTGCAGAGTGAAGGGAGCAATCTTACCTTTCTTCATTACGTGTAGACGGTGAAACTAGGGTGTCGTGAATGACTGTCACTGAGCTAGGATTTTGTAACAGTTATCTCAAGATTCTAGTGATACCTCTTACACCATAGGAGAAAGGGAGACGTACTGGATTACACCACCCAGAACTTCCATAAACAAACCCTGTGTTGATTTACTTTACGCATTTATACTTGCAGAATCATTTTATCACTACACTCATCAAACATTAGACACTGAGTCAGTACAGAACTGATACATAGGAGACTTAGATTTTTATTGACACATCTATTGCACAAAAGGCTTGATCTTATCTGCTGCAAGTTAATACAGTACCAGCATTAGCTAAGCTGAATTAACTAACTCCTACATAGGATTAAAGGGTTGGAACGAAACTGAACTGAGCCATATTGTACATCAGCTTGATAGTTCAGTTCCTGGGGTATTTTTAGTTTTGGGAATGTTTTTGGTGACAAGTTTATTAACCCCCCCCCCCCCCCCCTCTAAACTTGTGTTAGCCTTTCTAAGGGACCAACACTTTCTTTTTATCAATGCTCATAAAATCTCGACATTGTCGATCGACTTTTTTCGTTTTCATTGTCCACCCTTTGACTTATAACCATTGGATAATCCTCTGAATCTTTCCAACGTTCCTTTTATCTTGACCATTGATTTGTTGACAAAATCAAGGTTTGTAATCCATCCTTATCCATTTAATTTTTCATTGTAAACTTTGATTAAATCGAGATTTCCATTCAAAGAGACATCCAAGTATATCGATCTGGCGATGTACATATCTGTTAGCTGATTTTAGACTGCTGTATTTTAATAACACTTCAGCCAAATGCTTCTCATCTACCTTTTTATTGCGAAGTTAGAGTACACCATTTTGATTACATCTAAGTTCCAATCACCACAAAACTTTATGGAACTTAGACCTTGTACACAAGGTATATGTAATCAGTTTAGGTCATCACATACTTCCCTAAATTCTGATTTCATAGCCTTGACTTTAAATACTAAGTTTGATCCCTTAGCCTTCAATAACTGATTTTGAACCCTCTGCCTTCAACCATCAGCAGGTTCCTAGTTAGTCTACTGACCTAGACACCCTACTGACCTAGATAGGTGTTGGAAATAATATTTGTGTTTTGATGATGATTCGTCACGTAATTAATAAGATTACTTATAACCCATGATGATGAAATCATAACTAGCTGTTATAGTGCATAATAAAAGAAGAAGCAAGAAACAGTCTAGAAAAAATGTATAAGCTCTATCTAGAGTCTGAATCTTGTATAGGTCATTTCAGACAAGCATTGTAATAGATAGGACTAGGCAAACAACTGAGTCGCAACAAGAAAACTGAGTTTACATATGAAGAACTGAGGGAGCAGACTCAGTTATGAGAAAACTGAAGAAGATGAGTTCGCTGAGGGTCATAGACTCAGTTGGCTTATCTAGAAGACTGAAGAACCGAGGGACACAGACTCAGTTGTCGAAGACTGAAGAACTGAGGTGGCAAAATCAGTTAGAAGTTGATTAAATCATGACTATAAGTCAGGATTCAGGCAAGTTTGTGGTGACCTGAAACTGAACTATAGATCATGTAAATCTGAATAATCTTAAGGACAAAGATTATCAGTTATCATGAGAAGAAGGAAGCTGAATGGTGTACTCCGACTTGGTCAATAAAATTCGGATGTCAAGGATACAAGATACTCAGTTTTGAAGAAGAGTAGAAAACTGAGTTAAGGCCTTGTTGAATTTAAACTGACAAAACGACAAAAGGTCGTACATATGAACGTTGGCTAAACGACAAATGTAACGGCTACAAGAGCTAGTTGACCGTTACAACACCCCTATAAATACACAGAGAAAAAGGATTGAAAGAGAGTGGATCAGAGATGTTTGAAAAGCACATATCTAAAGATCCAGATCCAGGAAATCAGATTTCATATCTAGAAAATGGGAAGCCAATAGAATTGCCTTGGAGATTTATAAGAAAAATCCAGTAACCCATTAAGAGGGAAGAAGGCATCTTGGAGCTACAACGCTATATCCAGAAGAATCAGACAGCTCACTGAATTAATCTTTTGATTAATTCTAAACCTAACCTTTGTGAAAAAGGGTTGGCTGTGCATAGTTTGAGGAGAGCAATTCCACTTCCCTCAAACGGTTGCAACTTGGTTTCCACAGCTGTTGGTGTAGTCTTCGGACTGTGTGTATGTCAGTGGTGAGCTGGTGAAGGAGTCATTCCACCTCCGAAGGATCAGTGTGCAGAATGAAGGGAGCAATCCTACATTTCTTCATTATATGTTGACAGTGAAACTAGGGTGTCGTGAAGGACTGTCATTGTGCTAGGATTTTGTAAAAGTTATCTCAAGATTCTAGTGATACCTCCTACACCACAGAAGAAGGGGAGACGTACGGGATTACACCACCCGGAACTTCCATAAACAAATCTTGTGTTGATTTACTTTATGCATTTACATTCGTGTTGTGATTGTTTTAATTATTGCATAATCACTTCATCACTTCACTTAGCTAACATTAGACACTGAGTCAGCACCAAAATGATACATAGGAGGTTCAGATCTTTATTGACACATCTATTGCACTAAAGGCTAGTTCAATCCGCTGCCAGTTAACTGGACTAAGAATAAGTCAGGATTGACTTAGACTCGATTGAGTTAGCCAACTCCGCACGTTAAGGGGACGAAAAAAAGCCAATCGAGCATCGCTTTAAAGTTTCGAGAAACTTCGCCTCTGAGGTAATTCCAATTTAGGAAAATTTTTTGGTGACAAGTTTATTCACCCCCTAAACTTGTGTTAGCCTTTCCAAGGACCAACAATTGGTATCGGGCGGTTCCTTCTTTTGGAGAGATCTCTTGCTTTGTAAGATAGTTTGGTCATCAATTATTTTCGATACCAACACTTGATATCGAAGCAACCTGATTGTTGAAGACCCTCATCAGTATCGCTTGTAAAACACTTAGTTTAATTTCAATGACTACATCTAGAATTAGAAGTTGGCTTATTTACCCCCTGACTTATTGTTTGCAAAAGGTATCTGATTTTCAGGATCAATTATTTGAGAGGTTCAGTACGACAAATCTGCATACAAATCCAGAACCTCAACTCAGTGATGATATGGATACAAACTTCAACGTTTATATGGACAAATCCAGAAGAATTCCATCACAGAGAGACCCTTCAAAAGAAGAAGAAAAGAAGTTGTTGCAAGTTATAATAAAAGATTCATTAGAGAAACAAAAGGTTTTACACTCAGATTTTAAAACTGCAACAAACCATCATGAAAAGGTACATTCTTCAACTCAGTTATCATTCACTAAACTCAGTCAGAGAAATTCTGAACTTGTCAAGTTAACCAAAAAACTCACATTGGAGTTAAGACTAAATGACATAGAACTAGACAAAGCAAAAGATTGGAATAAGTTTCTTGAAACTGAGATGTCAAATCTTGCTGGAAGATTAATGTCTAGTAATTTTGACAAAAGCAATGATGATTCCCCACCCCTACCCAGTCTTGAGATTTCAAAGAGTATAAACTCTAGACACCAAGATACTGGAAGACCTAGTAGATTACACAAAGAAATCAAAGATAACAAATCTAAAAGAATCCTTGTGAAATCAACTAAGGTTGAGCGTAATGGTTTATCTAGAAAAGAGTTGAGAAGGCTTAATTCTCTCAAACAAGAAACTGAAAATAATACTTCAGTAACTAATCCAGCCGGACCCAAGAAGATATGGGTACCGAAGAAAACTTAAAAGCTGTTTTGCGGGATGAGTCGGGTTTTCAATGTCAAATCTGAATCGACTTCCAAACAAAAGTCGATGAAGGACAAATTGGTCAAAAGCGAAAACTTTCCAAATACCATCCGACGCTTGAGTGACCGACAAATCACTCAAAGCCACGTGTCAATATAAGAGAAAAAGTAGATGTACATCCCTACAAATCTCATTGATTGTGACACGACTCTCATTTTGAAGACGGTTGAAAAATGCAATCTTGACAAAATTCTATTCAATCAATCTCAAAGCACTCAAGATTCTCCTAAGAATTCCTAATTCAGAAAATCATGGAGCGATACAACATTGATGATGGAATCACCACAAGTCTGGATGATTTCTGTCAAAAATTTTCAAATTCCACTCTGTCGACTCAGATTGTAAGCAAAATCAAGAAAATTCAAGGATTGGAGAACTTGATTGATACAAAGGTCACTACTTTGTGTCCCGACGGCATCAAAGATTTCTACAAAAATGCCATAATCACCAATAATGGAAAAAGCTTCAGGACAACCGTTCAAGACAAAAGCATTAATGTTGATGAACATTTGATCTCACTAGTCTTTGGCTTGGACATAATCGGAGGATCTTCATCTCTAACATTTGGAAATGAAGAAAAAGGCAAGCTTTGGAATGTTACAGCACTTAACAGGGACAAGAAAATTTTCATTGGATCCATCTACCAACAGAGACCATAATTCGCATTCTTGATGATCCTTCTGACCAGAAATGTCATTGGTCATGCTCAAAATTTCTACACTCTCTCAACAGATAAACTAAAGCTGATCTACGCCATTTGGTTTGAAGAAAGATTTGATTGGAACAAGTTTGTTCTCAATCATTTGATCAAACAAGTTTCAGACGAAATTGAGAAAGCCAAAGGAAGGAAGGCTTCTGGAGAAAAGTTTTTATTAAGAAAGGGATACCCTTATCTATTTCAAAGGATACTAGATCATTTCTCCATTTCAAAATCCACACAAATAGAAGTAAAACACAAATCAGTGCCCACTGGAGTGAAGAAGTGGAAAATCATTGAAGAAGAAAGAAGTGAAATCTCAGATTCTAGTTCAAGTGAGACTGTAAGGTTGGATGACAGAACCTTAAGAAGACAAAGGAGGATGTGGAACAAACTTCAGGCTAAGAAAATTGAAACTGAAGATGTAATTCAGATTGATGATGAAACTGAAGGCGGTGAACGAGAAGAAACTGAAGAAAGTGAACCCCCAGTTGAGACGCATGGAGAATACACTGATGAGCAAAGAGAAGCTTTGGAAGACAATGAATTTTGCGAGGTAGATTGTGAAAAGGAACTGTCACATAATGATGTTCATTTTCATTATCAAGAACCAAGCTCCTCATCTCAAGTTCATGAAGCATCTACAAGCAAATCTGCAAATGAAGAATCTCAGCATCAAGAAACTGAGATTGAAGAAAGATTGGAAGTAGCAAAAGAGATCATCGAAAGTCTGATGCAGACTCTACAGCAAAAACTCTACAATCTACATGACCTGGTTGGAAAAGCACATTATTCAGGCTTAAACAAATACTCCAACATCATCACCTTACGCAAAATGTTTGAAGAAAGCTTTTGCATATCTTCAAACAAGGGGGAAGAGAAAGGTGATGAAGAGAAAGCTGAAGATGATGCTGATGCTGATAAAACGGTAGAGGAAACTGAAAGTTATAAAGCTGAAGAAATCTATGCCAGACAATTGGTGGAAGAACAAGATAAACAAGTAGATGCTGATCTACTGACAATTCAACAAGATGGAGAAGAAATTGAAAATCTGATCGAAAAGCTAACTGTAGAAGAAGTTTTTAAAGAAACAAGAACCGAGGAAGATGAAGAAGCCTCAGTTAAAGCTGTGTTGAATATCAGAAAGAAGCTTGTAATTTATGTCAGATTTCTTGAAAAGTTGAAGGCAATAACTGAGGGGGAAGCTGAAATAAAAGCAGAAAGAAAGGTTGAAAAAGGAAAACATAACTTGATTTCTAAAGAAGAAGAGAAGTTAATGAATGAGGAGATCAAGGAGATCCTGATAAAATTTAAGAATTAGGACATGAAGAGGCGAATCAGTTGATCAATGAATACTTGGAAATCAAGCCTAGAGAGGGAGAATCAGAAGAAGAAGAAGAAGGAAAGGCAAGAAGACTCCTGGAGACAAAAAGAAGTATCTTTGTTGGAGAAAAACTGATGTTTTGGAAAAAGAAAATTTGTGATCGTTATAATGATTCAGTTTATTATGGAATAATCTTGTAATGAACTCAGCTATTTAGTTTGTTATCTTAATTGTTTTTATTATGATTTCTTGCATTATTCCTTTATTATTGCTTTTAGGGAGGGTTATGATAACATCATCAAAAAGGGGGAAATTGTTGGAAATAATATTTGTGTTTTGATGATGATTCGTCACGTAATTAATAAGATTACTTATAACCCATGACGATGAAATCATAACTAGCTGTTATAGTGCATAATAAAAGAAGAAGCAAGAAACAGTCTAGAAAAAATGTATAAGCTCTATCTAGAGTCTGAATCTTCTATAGGTCATTTCAGACAAGAATTGTAATAGATAGGAACTAGGCAAACAGCTGAGTCGCAACAAGAAAACTGAGTTTACATATGAAGAATCGAGGAGCGGACTCGATTATGAAAAATCAAGAAGATGAGTTTCTTTGAGGGTCACAGACTCGGGATTGGCTTATCTAGAAGATCAAGAAGTAAGAGACACGCACTCAGCTTGTCGAAGAGGCGAGAACCGAGGTGGCAAACTCAGTTAGAAGCTGATTATATCGTGACTATAAGTCAGGATTCAGGCAAGTTTGTGGTGACCTAAAACTGAACTATAGATCATGTAAAGCTGAATAATCTTAAGGACAAATATTATCAGTTATCAGGAGAAGAAGGAAGCTGAATGGTGTACTCCGACTTGGTCAATAAAAGTCGGATGTCAAGGATACAAGGTACTCAGTTTTGAAAAAGAGTAGAAAACTGAGTTAAGGCCTTGTTGAATTTAAACTGACAAAACGACAAAAGGTCATACATATGAACGTTGGCTAAACGACAAATGTAACGGCTACAAGAGCTAGTTGACCGTTACAACACCCCTATAAATACACAGAGAAAAAGGATTGAAATAGAGTGGATTAGAGAAGTTTTGAAAAGCACATATCTAAAGATCCAGATCCAGGAAATCAGATTTCATATCTACAAAAGGGGAAGCCAACAGAATTGCCTTGGAGATTTATAAGAAAAATCCAGTAACCCATTAAGGGGGAAGAAGGCATCTTGGAGCTACAACGCTATATCCAGAAGAATCAGACATCTCACTGAATTAATCTTTTGATTAATTTTAAACCTAACATTTGTGAAAAAGGGTTGGCTATGCATAGTTTGAGGAGAGCAATTCCACCTTCCCTCAAACGGTTGCAACTTGGTTGCCACAGCTGTTGGTGCAGTCTGCGGACTGTGTGTATGTCAGTGGTGAGCTGGTGAAGGAGTCATTCCACCTCCGAAGGATCAGTGTGTAGAATGAAGGGAGCAATCCTACATTTCTTCATTATGTGTAGACAGTGAAACTAGGGTGTCGTGAAGGACTGTCATTTTGCTAGGATTTTGTAACGGTTATCTCAAGTTTCTAGTGATACCTCCTACACCACAGGAGAAGGGGAGACGTATGGGATTACACCACCCGGAACTTCCATAAACAAATCTTGTGTTGATTTACTTTATGCATTTACATTCGTGCTGTGATTGTTTTAATTATTGCATAATCACTTCATCACTTCACTCAGCAAACATTAGACATTGAGTCAGCACCAAACTGATACATAGGAGGTTCAGATCTTTATTGACACATCTATTGCACTAAAGGCTAGTTCTATCCGCTGCCAGTTAACTGGACTAAGAATAAGTCAGTATTGACTTATACTCATTTGAGTTAGCTGAACTCCGCACAAGTTAAGGGACATGAACAAAACTGAACTGAGCATCAGTTTAAAGTTTCGGAGAAACTCAGTTCCTGGGGTAATTCCAATTCAGGAAAAGTTTTTGGTGACAAGTTTATTCACCCCCCCCCCCCTCTAAACTTGTCTTAGCCTTTCCAAGGGACCAACAATAGGTATGCTGATAAAGTCAGCTGACCTCTTTGCAGTGCTTGTTTGATCAATCCTATACAATGATCAAACTCTAGTAAACCTATACATTTAATCTAGACATCTTTTTTTCTTTGCTCTATAACAGCTAGTCTGGCACTCATCATTAAAACTTAAAATATGTCCAACATAGTCTATCAGGCACAAGCAACCACCACACTATCTTAAAGATTTTGTGTGTTACCAAACCTTTGCACACACCACTTCTAAATACCCAATTCAAGAGTATGTATCATATGATTTGCTTACACCTGCATACAAAAAGTTTGCTTTGAGTGTAAAAATTACAGGTGAACCAGCTAGCTATCAAGAGGTAGTCAAAGACATCAAATAGAGGGAGGCCAGGATTGTAGAAATTGGAGCTTTACAAAATAATCATACATGGGATGTTGTTTCTTGTTTAGGGTGATTTTCTATGATTTATATCGTTCTATTTCGTAACAATTATCCCCTATATCCTAATGATTTGCATGAAGAGTAAGTATTTATTAGATTTATTAAGTAAATGAAGTGAGATGTTGTTGAATTGCAAAGTTGAGTTGATTTCATGGTTTTATTGATGATTTTCTATCTATATGAATGATTTTACACTTTGCATGTTTTTGTCGTCTTGAAGGTACACAAATTTGGCATGAAAGGAGCTTAACCGATGTTCAACTGAAGATTTGAATAGAAGAAAAGAGATAAAGTGGAGATTGGATTGAAGATTTAAAGTAAATTTGGAATGAAGTTGATCCAGACGAGCGTTCGATATTCCATCCAGATGGACGAGCGTTTGAATAACTGAACGGGCGTCCAGGGAGAAATAGTGGATTCAGAGTATTGAGGTTTTTACCAAACGAGCGTCCAAAATTACATAGGACGGGCGTCTGCTCAGACTCGGCCCGACTCGAAGAAGTTCATACAAGTTGAACGGGCGTCGACCCAACTGAACGAGCGTCTACACGCCGACTTAAGCTAAACCGACTTATATCCCTATAAATAGCTGCATTTTTTCAACCCTAGGGAGAGGACAATTACCCTAGGCGGCCACATAAACCCTAAGGGGCGTTTTTTCTGTGGTTTGCATGTTTCTTAGATAAATTTTATGCTTTTAAATTCCTAGAGAGAATCCTTTATTTTCATGTACTCCATAGAAGCTATTTCGAGTGTTCAAGCGATGAATAGAGGCTAGAGCTCGTTGGAACAAGCGTTGTGAATCCGTTCTAGCAAAAATTTGATTTCTCTTTGGATTATCGTGTGATTTTTTATTAAAAGTTGCATCTTTATTATGGTTTACTTGTTTTATGCAATTTAATCGATAGATACTTTGCATGCTTGATGTTTAATGTTTGATGAGAATCGTTATTAAACCCTAGATCACTGTAATAAAGATTAGATCTTTAATCTAATTAACGAGAGTTGTTAGGTTGAATTTCTAGATTAGAGATTGAGAAAATTCACACCTTTGATATTAAAAGCGTTAATCTTTAAGATCGAAAGATAAGAGATTCATAAACGAATTATCTAAGAGATTAGAAATTCATACCTTTGATAAGTGAATCACAACTTTTGATTAATCATCACTAGATAATCTAGAAAAGAAATTGAATGTTATAGAATTGGTGGATCAACTGCTTGTTCGTTGTTTAAATTATTGATAAATCGTTTGTGCTTGAATTTCTTAGCAAAGTTATAATTTTTATTGCATGTTTAGGTTTTAGAATAGATTATTTTAGATAATTTGGTTCGTAATCACGTTTCCTGGCTTTAGATTCCTAATCTTACATCCGGTTACTTTTGTTATTTTCGTTTTTAGTTTGTTACGTGTTAATCGCTTTTATTTTCTATTAATTGTAGTAATAGTAGTTGTGACATCCTTAGGTTAGTTAGATAAAAACTAGGTAAACAACCCCGATTCCTCAATGGATTCGACTCGGTATTAACCTCATACTACGATCCTCGCACTTGGGGTAAACCGGATTTATTTTGTTACTTTTTATTTTTTTCATTAGATAAAATCCGAGACAAGTTTTGGCACCGTTGCCGGGACTCGATGCACGTTGTCCGATTTTACTAAGTTTATTTTACATTTTACTTCGCTTTACGTGTTGGTTTCCAAGCGGGCGTCTGGAGTAAGTGGGCGCCCGTCCATCTAAAAAGAACCAACTCGCACCGTTTGGAGGAAATCGAGGCGGCGTCTGGCTTGCCCCAAACGGCCGTCTAGTTCTTGACGACGCCCGTCCGTGAGTTAATTGGGCGCCCGTCACATCCTCCTGCTTTTATTTTCTTTTCATAGTTTTTAACTTTTAGTTTTAGTTTTAACATCTTGATTTTGGTTTCGCTTATGCAAACTCGAAGTCAAAAGGGCCACCGCTTTACACCCACGACCTTGAACGAACCATAGTCGGACCAAGCAGCGAAGAGTCCGTCCTGCGGTTCTTTCTGACGAAGGGAGTACGACCGATCAAAATCTCGAATGAAATCTAGCAATAGAAATCAAAGACATAGTCATTATGGCTGCAGAAGATAGACGTACGTTGGCTGACTACGCCATGCCTGGTGAAGTCCAAGTCAACCCGGCCATCGTTCTATCCGCCATAAATGCACCAACCTTCGAACTCAAACCTGGGCTCATCCAAATGATGCAACATGCATCAATCTTCCATGGTTTTCAATCTGAAAATCCTCATACTCACGTACACACATTTTTGGAGATATGTGGTACGACTCGCATTCAAGGTGTAAGTGAGGATGCGATAAAGTTGAAGTTATTCCCTTTTTCCTTGAAAGGGGAGGCAAAAGAGTGGTACAACTCTCTGCCTGCCGAATCAATTACCACCTGGTCCGGTCTCGAAAAAGAGTTCCTAAGTCAATATTTCCCACTATCCAAGACAGCCCAATGCTTAAGTGAAATTTTCACTTTTAATCAAAAGGAAAACGAATCGTTCTTTGATGCATGGAAGAGATTCAAAGCTCTTCTTCGTAAATGCCCTCACCATGGTTTGGACTTGCAGAGGCAAGTCAACATATTTTTCAGTGGATTGACCGAGCTCACCAAGGGTATGGTCAATAGTTCTTCTGGTGGGGAATTCTTAAGAAAAACACCTGCAGAGGGGTGGGCATTATTCGAGGATATTGCCAAATATAATTATGCCCCCTCCTCTCAAGCTATTCAGACACCTCCTCCTCCTCCTAGGATCGAGGAGGTGAGCGATCAAAATCAAATTGCCATGCTCTTGCACAAGCTTGATGGTGGCTGCTCTTACAAGGTCTCTAAATCCTACGAATCAGAATCTATCATTTCCGCAGAACTCTCAAGTTCTGTATTGTGAAAGTTGTTGTCAAACTGGCCATATGGTTGGCCAGTGTCAATTTATTTCCCCTCCGACCTATCAAGTCAATGCTGTCCAGAATCAGGGACAATACAATTCAGTCACATGCCAGGCATGTGATAATGTGGGGCACACCTCTCGCTTATGTCCTATGAATGGACAGAATGCTGAATTTAATGCTTTCTTTGGCTAGCAAAATCGAGAGATTTAACAATCGCCTTCTCGGCCAAAGCAATCTTCAAAACCAGGGTTTCCATCGAATCAAAATCTCAATCAAAATTCAATTTTAACGAATCGAATTTCAATCGAAACCAAGCTTCAATCGAACTCGAACACGAATTTTCCAATACAAATCGAGGTTCAATCAAAATTGGCCAAACAATTCAAATCCTGCGTTTGAATCGTTCAGTAAAACCAACCCGAGAACTTTCAGAACTCTCAAAGCCCCTCTCACTCTAATGATCTTGAAGCTAAACCTGGAGGAGCGAGAATAATATCCAATCCCTTGAGAGCACAATAAAGAGTCTTGAGAGGCGGATCGGGCAAATGGTCGCCAACTAGCTTCCAGACCCTCGTAAGGCGGTTGCCCGACTTTACGGAGAAAAATCCTAAGGGTGGTCGGGTAGCTCAGGCGATTTGAATCATAGCCGGTCTGTGACCTTGTCCCTTCAATTCCTATGGTAAAAAGAGGCGATGCCATGAATCTCGGATCTGGTACTCAACTTAGTGGTCCCCTAACAAGGAAACCACTAACCCCTCTGCCAGATGATAAGGCGGGAGGAAATCAGCACCCATATTCCCTTTTACGCAGAGAGAGTACTCGTGGCCGATCCCCGAGAAATAAAGAATCAAGTGAGAGTCATGTGGTGATCCACGACTAGTAAAAAAGTGAGAAAGTGGTGAGGTGGAAAGATTTGGAAGATAAAGCTGTCAGTTCATCCTCGAAGAAAGTCTTTCCTGAGAGTGACTTAAAGAAACTACCAATTTCCACCTAGAAAAAACAACATCTCCTTGCATGAGGACAAGAAATATGAAAAAGTGCTTAATCTTCTGAAAAATACTTAGGTTAATCTTCCATTATCTGATGTTTTGGTTGAGATGCCTAAGTACACTAAGTTCATCAAGGATGTTGTTTCCTCTAAGAAGAAGTTAGAAGACATGGATCGGTTGATTGGCGAGGATTGCTCTGTGATAAGTTACCAAGATCTACCAATCAAGAGGGGTGACCCTGGGAAATTTGTGCTCACATTGCTGATGGGAGGCCTAGTCTTCCCAAACTCTTTATGTGACCTGGGTGCATCCATAAGTCTGATGCCATTATCTGTATGTAAACAGCTTGGATTGAATGATCTTTTAGAACCCACGACCATGAACCTACAATTCGCTGATAGATCTTCCAAGAAAGCTGCGGGGATACTAAAGGACGTATTAGTTCAAGTTGATAGATTTACTTTTCCGGTTGACTGGTACATCCTAGACATAGAAAAGGATGACAATGTCCCCTTGATACTTGGAAGACCTTTTCTTTCTACAGCCAGAGCCCTCATTGAATGTGAAGGAGGGAAAGTGACCATACGAGTCGGTGATCAGGAGGTGAGCTACAGTGTCTCCAAAGTTATTCAAAGACCCTCTGATTATCCAACCGGCTTCTCCATAGAGGATATGTCAGATGACTTTAATGATTACATGGAAAAGCAAGTCATGGCTGTTGAGACTGAATATGAGCGACTAGTTGAAAATTTGAATAATCATGGTTGGGTGAATCTAGAACAACTAGGAGCTGAATTTAATGAAGTTTCGTTGAAAGGAGAAGCTTTGGCAGTGGGACCACTAAGTAAACTCAGTGATGTTGAGTTGAAAAGTGGAGATCTTAAATCGAGTTTAGAAGAACCCCCTGCAGATCTGGTACTGAAGCCGTTGCCTAAGCATCTGAAATATGTTTTCTTGAGAGAAGGTGACAAGCTTCCGTTGATTATTTCTGCCAAGCTATCCCGGTTGGAAGAGATGAAACTGTTAAACATTTTGAGAAAGAATGATAAAGTGTTCGATAAAACTAGTTTTAAATTTATTTTATCTGAACACCCCAAGTATAAGGCTCGTAGTATAAAGTGTTACCGAGTCGTCATAAGGGAATCGTATAATTATCGGATTAAAGTGCAGTTGTTGTATCGATTATGTCACAAAATGTTACCTAAAACTAAGGCTAAAGTTAATTATAAAACAGAAACTAAGACCAATGGCTAAAATAGCAGAAAACAGAAGAACTCAATACTGGACGAGCGTCCACTATGGGTGGACGGGCGTCCGGTAATGTGATGGAGCAAAAATATGCAGAAAACAATAACTAAAGTTCTGAAAATAACAAATCGTATAATTAACACGAACGAATTGGTTTATCAAATAGTTAAAAGAACAGTAGAACAGCCAGAATCTACCACACAACAATCACACAACCATTTTATGATTAGAATACGATTTTATTGGTATGATCAATCTCAAAATCGATTAAATTCCTTTAACTCAATTCCTAGGATTTTGTTTTCTTTTCCAAGCAAAACAATCTAACATTCATCACAAGATCATCAATTTGTTCCCAAATTTTATAACCCAATTAACAACAAATGATTCCTCAAGATATTATTAATTGTATCGATCGAAAGGTTCTATTGTTGAATTATATTTCCATACAAATTCAAATCAACATGCGGTTTCATTGACATTCCCATCTAACAAAACACTTAACAATCAATCCAAATACCAATCGATAAATAAAATACAAAATTTGAAATCATAAATAAAGATAACCTAACAATTCATGGTTGTGGTGATGTTGATGTGGTATCCTCCAGCTATTCCACCGCTATATGCTTAGCCTTGCATCCTTGTGATGATCCAAGACACAGTTGAAGGAAAGAAACTCATAATTTTGTAGGGTTTTGGTGTGGCTGCTCTCCTATGTGCGGCTGCTGTGAGTTATGATGATTTTAGGGTTGGGATATCGCATGTATTTATAGGAAACTGAGGCGGCTAGGGTTAAGTCGGCACCGGGACGCCCGTCCAAAGGGTTGAACGCCCATCCAGTCTTCACAAAATTCTTCGAATCGGGCCGAGTCATGTCAGACGCCCGTCCTATACAAAATCAGACGTCAGTTCACTAAAAATCTGTCAATCCTGAATGTAAAAGTTCCTCCTGGACGCCCGTTCACATATTCAGACGTCCGTCCACACTGGACGCTAGTTCAAGCTTCTGGTCGCTTGTCCAGCCCCTTTTTCTTCCAAATTCATCTCTATCTCTTTACTCTTCAAAGCACGATTAAACACTTCAAATCCTCTTTTTTCAGTCGCATTTAACACCTGCCAGTCATTGAAAGCATACCAAAGTGTAACACAACTCAAACCAACATAAAATCATCATTTTAAGCACGTAATTGGCACGTTTTACACTTTTTATAACTTTAAAACCATTTCTTCAATCTATTCATTTAATACGTAATTTTCTATAAAAATTACTAAAACACGGGGATTATTGCTATAAATATTGCAATATAAATCATAAAATTCACCAAGAACAACTCCCCCACACTTAGCTTTTTGTTCGTCCCGAACAAAACAATCAAAACTGGCTCACTGTACATGTAATCCACATAGGCTCTCGACTCACGTAACCAAAAGATACAACAACTATAGCAAGTAATACCAACATAGAGATAGATTCGGTGAGTGTGTGAAAAGTCCTTTTCAATCTCCACCATTCTTTCGCACAAAAATCCTTTCAAACAATCCTAATGACTTTCCTAGGTATAGGCAGTAACCGCTTCACACAAAGTCTTCCCGTGTACTTATTAGGATAATCCCTAATGCATATCATTCAGTTTATACTGGGGATAGTCAGAAGATAACTACGGTTCCTACCAACTTTACTAACTTTCCACATTGCCATTTGCTAATTTTCTTTTGAAGTTCACTTAATACCATATGTATAGCATATGCCCTCATTCCCAGCAATAGGATGTTTCGTGATAACACCCTAGCTAGACTACTATCATAAGGCAGTCGGGAGCTATTGAACCTCATAGTGGTATAGGACATTTCGTGATAATGCCCTATCGCACTCAAATCATCGGCAGCTACATCCGACATGAATATATATATAATTCATCTTAGATTGGTATTCAAACCTTAAATTATATCCTTCCTATCACATTCAAACCTTCAGATATTCACAGTACACGTTCAGAATTCAGGTGTTACGTTTACTGTTACTATTAAGCACAAGTCTCTCTAGGATAAACCACTAGGATAGTGAATGGATCAAGTTTAAAAACGTCGCTTCAATTTCAAAGGCTTGCGTGAGTATGAAATGAATACTATCTCGTATTAGTAAAAACATGCTATAGTTATCTCACAGAAGTTACAGACAATCATCGTCAAGAAACTACAACTAGCGAGCCTTTTTGTTTGAATCATATGCTCGTAACTCACAAAAAATTTTAAGTTTGGCATGAAATCCACACATTTACTCACTTTCCAATAAATATAACATGAAAACATGTAGACACCCCCCCACACTTAAATCACATTATGTCCTCAGAATGTGCAAATGAAAGAAAAGAATACTTAGCTGGCTGCAAAGTGGTTGTCGGCTGGAACATTAATGTACCGCTGCAACTCGTATCAAGAACAGACAACACTGAAAATGATAACTGGCAAAAACCGCTCAACAGTATCTGCAACACTCGACATAGCATATAATCTCGGGCTACAAGGGGTATATGAGTAAACATGAATGCATACAGAAATGGACAAATAAAGCATTCACAAATAGGACAGGGATAACCAACACACAAATCACCATGGTTTTATTCCTAATGCCTTAAAAACTTAACTAAAAAGTAACTTAAAAGACAAGGCTGCCTTCTAGTAGCGCTTCTTTTATGTCATTAGCTTGACAGAGTCAGCAAAGTCAACCCGGATCGGGCCACTTTGGTTTGATCGGGGCGCTCCTTCATCGTCAGTCGAGTGGAGAGCATCGGTGTGGTCACAAAGAACAACAAGTCAAGTGCTTGATCGAGTCCTGGAACTTAGCCATCCGGACAACACTGATTTTCTTCTTCGTGTTGTTTCTTAATTGTGGCACTGGCATACTGATAGGTGCAGGAGTCGTGGTAGAAGCATCTTTAAGGTTAAGGGCAATAATGTCATCATCCAAAGTAAAGAAGTCGGATGGGATCTCATCACAAATCAGCACATCAGTCATGTCAGCCAACTGTTGAAAGTATAGGACTTCAGGTGCTTCATAAGGCTGTCCGAAATACTTTTTCAATCTATGACCGTTCACTTTAAAAGGTTGACCGCTGTACCCTTTCAAGTAAATTGCTCCACTCGGATGAACTTCGACAATTTCAAAGGGTCCGGACCATCTGGACTTAAGCTTGCCAGCAAACAGATGTAATCTGGTGTTGTAAAGCAAAGCCATCTCTCCTACCTTGAAATCTCTATCTTTTATCTTTGCATCATGGAGCGCCTTCGTTTTCTCCTTGCTCAGCTTGGCGTTCTCGTAGGCCCTGAGTCTGAATTCATCGAGCTCATGTAGCTGCAGTAATCTTTTCTCCCCACGAGTTGGCTATCGAAGTTTAAGAATTTAATAGCCCAATAAGCTTTGTGCTCCACTCATTGGGTAGATGACAAGCCTTGCCATAAACCATTTGAAATGGTGACGTACCCATAGGGGTCTTGAACGCAGTGCGATAAGCCCAAAGTGCGTCGTCCAACTTCAGACTCCAGTTGGATCTATTTGAATTTACCGTTTTTCCAAAATCCGCTTTAGACTTACATTTGCTCACCTCGACTTGGCCACTGGTTTGGGGTGGTATGGTGTACCAATTCTATGCTTGACACCATATCTCTCAAGAATTTTATCCAGTGGTGCATTACAAATCACGAACCTTCAATCCTTGATAAGGGCTCTAGGACAGACCAAATCTAGTAAAGATATTCTTTTGCAAGAATTTCTTTACAACTTTGTGATCATTGGTTTGGGTGGCTATGGCCTCTACCCACTTGGAAACATAGTCCACACAGACCAGAATATATTTGTTAGAGCATGATGATGGGAACGGTCCCATAAAATAAATGCCCCAGACGTCAAAAACTTCACATTCCAAGATAGGCCTCAAAGGCATCTCCATCCTATGACCGAGTCTCCTACTCTTTGGCATCTATCACGGCCTTTGCAAAGGCTTCACATCTTTAAACAAAGTAGGCGGTAAAAACCAGCTTGAAGGATTTTTGTGGACTGTCTTTGGTGCTCCGTAGTGTCCACCAAATGGACCACTATGACATTGCTCCGAATATCAATTGTTCATGCTCCGAACGCACCTTCTAAGCAACCCGTCCTTGCAGGACTTTAAACGATATGGATCCTCCCATACGAGATACTTTAATTCGCTGAAAAATTTCTTCTTTTCCTGATACGTCATCTCTTCTAAATGCCCACTTGCTAAGTAGTTGACGTAATCAGCATACCACGGCCTCACAGTCTCTAGCTTCATTAATTGCTCAGTCGGAAAGTCAATGCCTATCTCCTTAGGGATTTCGCCACCCTCGTTCACTAGGCGAGATAAGTGGTCAGCTACAACATTATCACTACCTTTCTTGTCCTTAATTTCAAGGTCAAATTCCTGTAGTATCAGGATCCATCTTAGTAACCTTGGTTTAGCGTCTACTTTTCCCATAAGGTAGCGTAGTGCTGCGTGATCTGTCTAGACCACAACTTGAGACCCGAGAAGGTAACTTCTAAACTTGTCGATAGCAAAAACAACGGCTAAGAATTCCTTCTCAGTCGTGGTGTAATTGCATTGAGCCGGGTTCAAGGTGCGGCTCGCATAGTAAATGGGCCTGAACTTTTTGTCAATCCTCTGCCCTAGAACTGCGCCCACTGCGTAGTTAGAGGCATCGCACATTAATTCAAAAGGCTTAGTCCAGTCCGGTGTGATTAAGATAGGGGCATTTACGAGCTTATCCTTTAGGCAATTAAAAGCTTTCTTACACCCATCATCAAACAAGAACTCCACTTCCTCTTTCAGCAGGTTGGATAACGGCTTTGCTATCGTCGAAAAATCTTTAATGAAACGCCGATAGAAGCCCACATGTCCCAGAAATCCTCGTACCTCCTTCACTGTCTTCGGGTACGACATTCTCTCAATGGCTTCTACTTTAGCCTTATCCACCTGAATACCATCACTAGACACCTTGTGTCCCAAAACAATCCCTTCTTCGACTAGAAAATGGCACTTCTCCCAGTTAAGCAGCAGATTTTTCTCAACACAACGTTGGAGCACCATATCTAGATTCTTTAAGATTTCATCAAAGCTGTCGCCATAGACTGAGAAGTCATCCATGAAGACCTCCATGCCCTGCTCCACAAGTCCATAAAAAATGGCTAACATGCACCGTTGAAAAGTCGCGGGTGCATTGCATAAGACGAATGGCATTCTGCGAAAAGCAAAAGTGCCAGATGGCCACGTAAACGTGGTTTTCTCCTGGTCATTAGGGTCAATGGCTATCTGGAAGTAGCCAGAATAGCCATCAAGGAAACTATAGTACTTGTGACCACTCAGTCTTTCGAGGAGCTGGTCGATGAAGGGTAAGGGGAAGTGATCTTTGGCAAGAACCTCATTAAGTCTACGATAATCTATGCACTTCATAGCCATCACGAGGCGTAAAGCTACTTCTTCTCCTTTTCGTTTTTCCATTGTAATTCCCCCCTTCTTTGGCACAACTTGAGTGGGGCTGACCCACTCACTATCAGCTATGGCATAAATAATTCCCATGTCAAGCCATTTGATGATCTCCTTTTTGACAACCTCCTGCATGTGCGGATTTAGCCTCCTTTGAGGTTGTCTGAACTTTTTCGCTCATTCCTCCGTTCGAATCTTATGCATGCACACGTCTGGGCTGATTCCTCTGATATCACCCACCTGCCATCCGAACGCGAGGATCGTTTCTCAAGCACTTTGATTAATGCATTCTTGCTCCGGCTCGAGTTTAGGCGAGATGATCAAGGGCAACTTATCACCATCTTTAAGGAAGATGTATTTTAGGTCTTTGCGAGTGGTTTCAACTCTAAGTCGGGAAGGTGGTTGCTCGATACTAGATTTTAAGGGACCACCTTTTTCCTTGTGAGCTTGGACCGGTTGGTGAAAAACACCTCATCTTCTGAGGTGTA
Organism: Gentiana macrophylla; assembly: GCA_026214975.1. Classification (NCBI taxonomy): domain Eukaryota; kingdom Viridiplantae; phylum Streptophyta; class Magnoliopsida; order Gentianales; family Gentianaceae; genus Gentiana; species Gentiana macrophylla. Next base: position 73,073 of record JAOBSW010001227.1, on the reverse strand, counting down.
ACCCCGAAAGGTATTGAATGAAATCATCTAGAGGAATCTTCCATCCGACTTCCGTTTTTTCTTTCTTATGCTTAACCATCTTCTTAAGTTCTTCTTCTTCAAGCTCTTCTGCAAGCTGCTCCCAATCATCCAACTCCCAATTGGTAGTTTCTCTCCAGAAATCTATTTCGTCCCAACTACCCATTAAAACATCCTCCTCTGCAAGGTTAAAGTCCACTGGTTGAGCTCCTTCAAATCATTCCCGCTCATCCTGGAATGTCCCGCATTTTCCGTTCACTCATAGGCTCGGTGTAATGCGCAAGTTGTTGAGACAACTCTACAAATGATTCCTGCATGTGAACATTTATTTCTGCTTAAGTGAATTATAACATCCAGGCTCCTATCTCCGTGAGCTCTTCATCGTGGTCGGATTCATCTCCATAGATTGCTTCAATGAATGAAATCTCCTGGTTGGGGCTTCTGCAAACTTTTCCTTGCTCGAGGGTAATGGAAGTGTCCCTACTCTCGAGTGATTTGGCCGGTTTGGAAGTCAATGGTGGAGGCGAAGTGTTTAAGAAAGGCCGCCCGAATCGAGGGCATCTCCTTGTCGATCGGTAATCCAAGATGACCCGATCGATTGGAAAAACTAAATGTTTAACATGGATTAGGACGTTGTTAACACAACCAGCTGCTAAACGGCTAGATCGGTCCACCAACTGAAGAGAGACGGGGCGCTCCCTTAGCCTTTTGTCCAACCCAAGACTCTTGCAGACGTTCAATGGCATCACATTGACAGAGGCCCCTGAGTCGCATAAGACATTGTGGAACGTGTGGCCTTCAATCATGCAAGCAATTAAAGGTCATCCGGGGTCACCTCGTTTGATTGCAACGATCTGTGAAACCGTTGAACATTCTTCTCTTAGCACCTCTTCTGCCATTCCCTTTAGCTTCTTCTTACTTCCACAGGCATCCTTAAGATACTTAAAGCATTTAGGCATCTCATTTAATACCTCAGCAAGTGGCATAGTCACCATAGTATCTCTAAGAATCTTTCTCACTCCGTCATACTGTTTGTCAGAGTTCAAGATATTCTCTCTTTTCTTTGCTGGATAAGGAAGGGTTTTGAATGATTGATTATAGTTTGACTTTTAATGGCTTCGTCCTCCTTATCCTCGCCATCGACAAACTTCTCGCTTTCTTTTTAGTCGTGGGTTCAACTACGACTTCTCTTCTCAAGATCCTCATCACTATCCCCCGAAGAATCATCATCATCCAGCTCTCCCTCACTGTTGCTTTCTTGGGCATTTGTCTCCTGCTTACCCCCTCCTGAACTCATGGCGTCAGGAGGGGCTACTCGTTTCCTGATAACTTTTCGGGTCTAGCTTTCTTACCGCTTCTGAGGGTGACTGTATTTAACTCCTCCTCTTGTCCATAATCCCATTGCGGTGTGATGGCATAACAAGACATCTGCCTTAGGGTTTTTATCTGTATAACTAGGCAGTCTTCCTTGAGGTCTGCTCGCTTGTTGATTAGCCATCTGACCAATCTGTCTCTCCATCGTTTTTGACCGGTGGCTAGTGTTTTCACCATGTCTACTAGCTCATCAAACTTCTTCTGAGAGACATAGGTGGGCTGTTGATTTTGCGTTTGAGCCCAGTTACCTTGGGGTCTTTGGTTATTGGATGCACCAGGTGGTGTATAATAACTATTTCACGGGTTTCCCGAATAGTTCTGATTTTGAGTGTGGCTCGATTGACCGAAATTTTGACCAAGCCTCACGAAAGGTTGATTCTGGTTCTCCATGGCATGCACTTCCTCATTCATCATATTCCCGGCCTGCATGCCCGAGTAATTCACATCTGATGGCCCCTCTTGCTGCTTCATTTGTAGGTTGGCTAGTTGCTTGTTCATTATTTCCATTTGAGCAACTAGAATTTTTGTCTCCGAGTTACTTGCAGCAGCCTCCTTTTTGCTTCCACTAACATGGGTCTTCTTTTGAGTAGCCCACATGTTATTCTTAGCAATTGTTTCTGCTACCCTGTAGGCGGCATCATCTCCTCCTCCTAAAAACGATCCATGAGTTGTGGAATCTAGGTAATCTCTATTGGGTTGAGTAACACCCTGATAGAATAATTCTAGAAGTTCATGTCGATTGTATCCATGGTTAGGGAATTTCCTCATTAACAAATTCAACCTCTACCAGGCCTTTCACACACTTTCTCCTTCTAATTGCTCGAAAGTAGATATATCTCGTTTACGGTCCATTATCGTTCCAGGTGAAACGAATTTCAGAGCAAAGGCTCTTTTAACATCAGCCCAGTTATGAAGAGAGTGATGGGGTAAGGACTTAAACCATCGATTTGCTTCAACTTTCAAGGCAAACGGGAAAAGTTTCAATTTAACAACTTCTGAAGGAACGCCAGGGTAGTGACCTGCTTCACATATTTGCACAAAAGTAGACAAGAAGTCATGTGGGTCTTCTGGAGCAGTGCCATGGAATGAACTATTTTGGACCATCCCCACAACTCCATTCTTTAAATCAAAATGCATTCCTCCCATCTCCGGAGGCCGAATTCGTCTATGCCCTTCCAAGAAGTCTTGATCAAGATCACGCGCATAAGGGTCTTCTTTGCTACAATGACTACATACCGCTGGGGCATTCTTTGTTGAACATTATGATTTACTGGTGGATGTGTAACTGGTGCATGAGGTTGTTGTTGTTGCATCTGCTGGTTTATCCAGGCTTGCTGCTGTTGCTGGTTCTGCAACATTTGCATCAGAATTACGTTTAATTGAGCGGGATCCATGCCAGAGGGATTTTGGTCATTATTCTCTTGGTCCTCCTGGTCGTGATCGCTAGAATCGTGTTCGCTCATGTTGTCAGGATTTGGGAAAAGTCTTCTCTTGACAATGTCCCGTTCAGGTTCAGGACAGTATAATAACGGTCCCTTTTTGCTCCTAGTTTGCATAAACCAGGGGAGCAAAACAGAAAAGTCAACACTGACGATATGTCAGGTTGACGAAAGAGTTTTAACCTTGTAAGCAAAGGTTAAGAGAAGGAAAGAAAAGGAAAGAACAGAATAGAGTGAATTAGAATAAAATAGAATAAGAAAGAGGAAGCAGACGGGCGTCCGAGGTCTTGGATGGACGTCCTCCCGAAGAGACAACCGGACGGGCGTTTGATACTCCAGACGCTCGTCTGATCTGCTAAACTAATGCAGGATACAAACTTTTTATTTTTTTATATTTTTATTTTTTTATATTAATTTAGAAAAGATATAGAAACAGAAATAGGAAAGGAAACCTACCTACGAAAAACTTAAAAGAGGAATAACACTAAGACAGTGAAAAAAACGTGTTGAAATCTTCTAGGGCTAAAATGGAAGGGAAAACAGCAGATTTTGACCTCAAAAACGGTGTCAAATGGCCGTAGGCAGTTCATTTTGTCGTCGGCGTCGGAACGAGCTTTCCGAATTGGGGTCCTGCACGCCAAACGGACACTCAAGCCGAAAGTTATGGCCAAAATACTGCCGACACAGAAAAACTACACTACGAAGAATCCGACAACCGTTACCGACTCCCCGGCAACGGCGCCAAAAACTTGTTCGATAAAACTAGTTTTAAATTTATTTTATCGGAACACCCCAAGTATAAGGCTCGTATTATAGAGTGTTACCGAGTCGTCCTAAGGGAATCGTATAATTATCGGATTAAAGTGCAGTTGTTGTATCGATTATGTCACAAAATGTTACCTAAAACTAAGGTGAAGTTAATTATAAAGCGAAACTAAGACCAATGGCTAAAATAGCGAAAAGCGTAAGAACTCAATATCGACGAAGTCCCACTATGGGTGGACGGGCGTCCGTAATGTCTTGGAGCAAAAATATGCAGAAAAACAATAACTAAAGTTACGAAAATAACTAATCGTATAATTAACACGAACGAATTGGTTTATCAAATAGTTAAAAGAACAGTAGAACAGCCAGAATAAACCACACAACAATCACACAACCATTTTATGATCAGAATACGATTTTATTGGTATGATCAATCTCAAAATCGATTAAATTCCTTTAACTCAATTCCTAGGATTTTGTTTTCTTTTCCAAGCAAAACAATCTAACAGTCATCACAAGATCATCAATTTGTTCCCAAATTTTATAACCCAATTAACAACAAATGATTCCTCAAGATATTATTAATTGTATCGATCGAAAGGTTCTATTGTTGAATTATATTTCCATACAAATTCAAATCAACATGCGGTTTCATTGACATTCCTATCTAACAAAACACTTAACAATCAATCCAAATACCAATCGATAAATAAAATACAAAATTTGAAATCATAAATAAAGATAACCTAACAATTCATGGTTGTGGTGATGTTGATGTGGTATCCTCCAGCTATTCCACCGCTCTATGCTTAGCCTTGCATCCTTGTGATGATCCAAGACACAGTTGAAGGAAAGAAACTCATAATTTTTTAGGGTTTTGGTGCGGCTGCTCTCCTATGTGTGGCTGCTGTGAGTTAGGATGATTTTAGGGTTGGGATATCGCATGTATTTATAGGAAACTGAGGCGGCTAGGGTTAAGTCGGCACCCGGACGCCCGTCCAAAGGGTTGAACGCCCGTCCAGTCTTCACAAAATTCTTCGAATCGGGCCGAGTCATGTCAGACGCCCGTCCTATACAAAATCAGACGCCAGTTCACTAAAAATCTGTCAATCCTGAATGTAAAAGTTCCTCCTGGACGCCCGTTCACATATTCAGACGTCCGTCCACACTGGACGCTAGTTCAAGCTTCTAGACGCTCTTCCAGCCCCTTTTTCTTCCAAATTCATCTCTATCTCTTTACTCTTCAAAGCACGATTAAACACTTCAAATCCTTTTTTTTCAGTCGCATTTAACACCTGCCAGTCATTGAAAGCATACCAAAGTGTAACACAACTCAAACCAACATAAAATCATCATTTTAAGCACGTAATTGGCACGTTTTACACTTTTTATAACTTTAAAACAATTTCTTCAATCTATTCATTTAATACGTAATTTTCTATAAAAATTACTAAAACACGGGGATTATTGCTATGAAATATTGCAATATAAATCATAAAATTCACCGAGAACAGAAAGCTTTTGGTTGGCAAGTGGGAGACATCAGATGGATATCTCCTGACATATGCATGCACAAGATTAAAACTGAAGAGGGTGCCAAGTGTGTCAGACAGCCCCAGAGGAGGCTCAACCCTCACATGCAAGAGGTAGTTAAGAAGGAGATTATCAAGCTTTTAGACATGGGTATTATTTATGCAATTGCTGACAGTGAATGGGTGTCCCCTACTCAAGTAGTTCCTAAGAAAGGAGGAATTACTATCGAGAAGAATGAAAAGGGTGAAGAAATTGCATTGAGGCTAGTAACGGGTTATAGAGTCTGTATAGACTACAGAAAACTCAATGAGGTTACGATGAAAGATCATTTCCCCCTTCCTTTCATTGACCAGATGCTAGAACGTCTGGCAGGACATGCATTCTACTGTTTCCTTGATGGATATTCGGGATATTTCCGGATACCCATAGATCCAATCGACCAAGAAAAGACCACTTTCACCGCTTCATGGTACATTCGCTACGAAGCGAATGCCATTTGGTCTCTGCAATGCCCCAGCTACATTTCAAAGGTGTATGCTGGCAATCTTTGATGGGCTAGTTGAAAAGTGTATGGAGATATTCATGGATGATTTCTCGGTCTTTGGTCAATCCTTCGATGATTATCTTGATAATCTTGACCAGGAGTTTATCCCATTTGTGTGGAAAGAACTTAGTCCTAAATCGGGAAAAGTGCAATTTTATGGTAGATGAAGGAATAGTTCTTGGCCACAAGATCTCAGCCAAAGGTATGGAAGTAGATAGGGCAAAAGTGGAGGCTATAGAGAAGATGAGTTTGCCTAGAAATGTGCACGAAGTGAGAGGTTTTCTTGGACACGCGTCGGTTTTATAGGAGATTCATTAAAGACTTTTCCAAGATAGCCAAGCCCTTATCTACCCTACTCAAAGAAGACGTTGTTTTTAATTTTGTTGATAGTTGCAAGCAAGCGTTTGAGGAGCTTAAAAGTCAGTTGATTTCTGCACCGATTCTTATCTCTCCTGACTGGAATCTACCCTTCGAGCTTATGTGTGATGCATCCAACTATCTTTGTTAGTGCGATCTTAGGACAACGAATAAAGGAAAGTTCCAGCCGATATCTTACGCCAGTCACACACTAAACCCTACTCAAGTAAACTACACGACCACTGAAAAGGAATTATTGGCTGTAGTCTTCGCTATGGACAAATTTCGTAGTTACTTGTTGGGTGCTGCAGTTACTGTGTGGACTGATCACGCTGCTCTGCGCTATCTCATGACAAAGAAAGATGCTAAACCGCGCCTACTACGTTGGATACTGATCCTGCAAGGATTTGATGTTCAAATTAAGGATAAAAAGGGCAGTGAAAACGTAGTAGCTGATCATGTTTCGAGAATGCAGAATGAAGTAGAGAAAGAGCCTGAAGACATAGACCTTTACTTTCCTCTCGAAAATGTTATGCATATAGATGAGTGCACTCCAAATGTTCCGTGGTATTCTTCCATCGTCAACTACCTGCATTCCCAATACTTAAATCCGGAATTTTCATATCAGGAGAAGAAGAAATTCTTCTCTGACTTGAAAACCTTTGTGTGGGATGAACCTTACCTCTTTAAAATCTGTAAAGATGGATTATTGAGAAGGTGTGTTCCCGAAGCAGAGCCACATGATATTATTGAACAGTGCCACAGTGGGCCTACTGGTGGCCACTTTGGCCCTTGGAAAACTGTTGCCAAGATCTTTCAGTCTGGTTTCTATTGGCCCATGATCTTCAAGGATTCAGAAGCTTTCTGCAAAGCTTGTGATAGGTGCCAGCGAACCGGAGCTTTAACGAGGCGTTTTGACATGCCGTTGAAACCCATTCTAGAATGTGAAGTCTTCGATGTATGGGGAATTGATTTTATGGGCCCGTTCCCATCTTCCTGTGGAAATAAATACATCTTAGTCTGTGTCGATTATGTATCAAAATGGGTGGAGGCTCAAGCCACTTCTCGCAATGACCACAAAACGGTCATGAGCTTTCTGAAGAAAAATATTTTCGTGAGATTTGGGTGCCCACGTGCCTTGATAAGCGATGAGGGAACACACTTCTGCAACCGACCACTGGAGAAAGTACTTGAGAAATATGGCGTTTGGCATAAAATCGGCACACCATATCACCCTATGACTAGTGGTCAGGTTGAACGAAGTAATCAAAGCTTGAAGAAGATCCTGGAGAAAGTAGTAAACAGTCACAGAAAGGACTGGAGTCTCAAGTTGGATGATGCACTATGGGCATATCGAACTGCCTACAAAACCCCAATGGGTACATCACCCTATCAGATGGTATATGGAAAACCATGCCACCTGCCAGTTGAGTTGGAGCATAGAGCGTATTGGGCTACTAAGTTCTTAAACTTCGATACCCAATCATATGGTGAACACCGACTGCAGCAGTTGCATGAGTTAGATGAGTTTAGACTCCAAGCCTACGAGAGTGCCAGGATAAGTAAAGATAAGATGAAACTCCTCCATGATGCCAAAATCAAGAAGCGATAATTTCAAGTTGGGGAGCAAGTTCTATTGTACAATTCCAGGTTACATCTGTTCCCTGGAAAGTTGAGGACACGTTGGTCTGGCCCCTTTGAAATTCTGAAAATCATTCCTGGAGGTGTTTTAGAACTAAGATGTCATGGTGACCAGCCGTTCAGAGTGAATGGTCAAAGGTGCAAGCATTATATCGGTCAAACCAAAGAAAAACCTTTGATTGTTCATTTCCTCGACATCCTCGGTTGTGGTATACCTGAAGTCAATAAGTTTGACGAATTTTCACCCAACTTGTTTTCTGAGGTTGACGGCAGTAGTCCATTAGAGGAAGTCATGGATGGTAGTTGGGATATGGAAGAGTTTAAAAAGGAGCAACAACTTAAGAGACGTCTGAAGAAGAAGAAGTCTACAATGGGCAGGATTAAAAGTGTTTGGAAAGCTATCAAAAGCTTGACCCCATGTGTTAGATGCTGTTTTTGCAGCCACACTACTGATCAGAGCTTACACGATGTATTGGCTGGAAGAAAGGTTAAATGGCCTGATCCAGGCGGAATTGAGAGATTGTCGAGCTAACGACACAAACCAAAAGCGCCACTCCTAGATATCCTTATTTGTATTAGTTACTTTTGTTTTACTCTTTTCTTTGATTTATTTGTTTAGTTAAGTCTAATTAGGGTAATTGTTGACTCTGCTTCAGTTCAGCTTTGTGTTTTTGAAATGGATTATGGAGTTCTGCCGCATGAGTTCCCTTTCATTAGTAGGATCCACCTTATCACCTTAGATGACGGACCTGGAGGGACGATCATTCTGGACGTAGATTATGATATCATCACTCGCCTCAGGACTGTTACCTACGTTATCATTGTACCCCAAGCTTTGGGAGGTGGAGAGTTTAGCACCGAGGACCTGCATAGTGCTTTAGAACGACCGTATACAATCCTCAATGATCCGATGCTGACCGACTTGTTGCTAGTGCTGCGTGCTGAACATTTCCGAGGAGTGGATGTTGCTGGAGAGGACTAGGCCCTACAGGATGAATACGATTTTCCTCCCACGATTGACATGCTCCGTCGTCTGATCCGGATTGTGGATTGGGCTGATATTTATGATGACTAGTTTCGTTAGGTGTTTTGTCGAGCAAACGACGTTAAACAAAAGCGCTCGGTGGGAGGCAACCCACTATCTTCTAGTTTTTTATGTATTTGAAGTTTTTGTTTGATTTATATGAGGCAATAAGAGTTTGAATAAAAATGTATGCAAAATTCTATGTTTTTGCTTAATTTGGACTTCGGACGCCCGTCCATCATATTGGACGCCCGTCTGCCTGTGTTTTCATTGAACGTGCGTCCATTTTCTTGGACACCCGTCCAGAAAATTCCCTCCAACTCTGTATTTTTTTGAAAAGTGGGACGGGAGTCTGCTTGACTGAACGCCCGTCCAGTTCATAAGTTTCCTAGGTGAACGCTCGTCTGCTTCACTGGACGCCCGTCCGCCCTGCTTCTATATATACCCCCTGCTCCCAAATTTCATTTGCACCAGAAAATTCAAAGAAAAAAAACCGACTCTTGCGGCCCCTTTGCCCTCAAATCCTTGTTTCTAAACCATTTTTGGCGATGTAAGGCCCTGCAAACACCTCTCAAACTCCTCTCATCGATTATTCAAACCAATCCAACAACAAACGACCATTAATCTGATCCAGTGACCTAGCTTGTGTGATTTTTTTGGAGGAAAAATCCAAACTTTGGGGTCGATTTTGCATTGTTAGGGCTCCAAATTATCATTTTCATCACCCTCTCCTTACACCTGGTAAGAATTTATAACCTTTTCTTAGATTAATTCATGTTTTTTTTAGTTCGATCTCCGAATCAATTTTTTTTTGTTTTTTTTGTCACCTGAATGCTATCACTTATTAGTTTTTTTCCTTCTTCTTGTTTTGTTGGTGATCTGGGGTGGTGATGATTGATGGTGGATGGTTGCATGATGGTTTTGTTGTGGTTTGGTTGTTGAATTATTGGGAAATCCCGTTTGGACGATAAACGGGTGGTTTTGTTTGCGTTATGGTTTGGGATTGTTGTTTGTCTAGGTTGTATAGCTATGGTACGTAAAGCGGTTCAGAAACGACATGGTAAGGGGATAGCAACGGAACCGAGTAAGAAGAAAAAGGTTGTAGATCCAACCTTAGTACTTCCCACGCGGGGTGTTGAGATTAGAGAACGTCTTCCTAGGGCTGCTCAAGGTCAATCTAGGGTGCCATTGAGTGATGAATCTGAGTCAGACACTGATGACAAGGTACCCCTAGTGAGATTACCTAGGGTTGAAAGGACTGAGGAAACACCTAGGCCTACTACTGAGGAAGCAACTGAGAGCAGGGAGCCTGTTAGACAGAATGTTCGACCCCCTATCCCTATTCCATTTGCTCGGAGGTTCATTAACCCCAAAGCCTAGACGTATACAATAAGCATTATCTGACGAGAACTATGTTGATTGAAAGAGCCGTTCTTGAGACTAACGTAGATCCATCTTTTGTCAAGATGTTAACGGATCGGAAGTGGGGTACACTGATAAGAACCCCTAGAACCCCTGTCAATGCTACCCTGGTTCGTGAGTTTTATGCGAACTGTTCTGAAACGGATCTGGATACTGGGGTAGTTATGGTTCGAGGAGTTACGGTGCCGTTTACACCGAAGGTTATCAACGAGAAATACAAGTTAGAACCATTTGAGGGGTTGGATTATAAGGAAGCGATTAAAGCGAAGCAGGATGCGGGTGAGGAACCTTTGGAGGAGCTTAGACTGAAAGTGTGCCCGGAGGTGCCGTGGACACTTAGACCGAGAGGTGATAGGAAGGAATTGGTCACCACTTCTTGGACGGAGGATTGAAAAGTCCAGTGTAGATTCATCCAGAACAGGTTGTTGCCTAAGAACAACTTGACACATTTTCACATTGGCGATCTTAGGATGCTCTACGCCTTGAACTTTAAGCTAAATGTTGATGTTGGACAAGCGATTTTTGATGAGATAGCGTTGAATCAGAAAGTCTATGCTCGATGTCTGATTTGCCCCCATTTGATCCATAGTCTCTGTCTAGATGCTGGGGTTCCTGAGTACAAAACTGATCACAAATCTAAGAATCCGAGGTACTTGCAGCGAGAGAAAGTGAAATCTTCAGGCCAGACTGAGACTGAGGTAGCACATGAGCCCGGATCATCTTGATGCCGCCTCAAAGATCTTCCTTCCTTCTTTATCTCCATCGCCTCGAGATGCGCTTGAGTATGGCAAATAGTGTAAGGGCTGGATGGAGGACATCGAGACGTCGCAGAACAATATCTTGACTATCCTACGGTGTATGAGTGAGGGCCATCCTCTGAGGGACCAACGATGCTACAACGCAAGCACTATGGATTACGTTTTCTCTGACGACATTGAGCAGGCTATTGCAGATGTTCTTCATGATGAGTCGTCTTCTGAGGAGGAGCAAGTTGACACAGCAGGGATGACTTGATTCTGGATCTCCTACTGATACTCCTATGGATGGAGCGCCTCCTGCTGGTGGTTCTTCGGCACCAGGGCAGACTTGATTTTCTGAGAATGATTCTATTTTGTATTTTTATCCCTAGACTTTGACTGTGTTTTGCTACTATTTTTGTTTTTTATTTTTATTGATGAATCTTGTAAGCCATAAGGCATATCGTTGACATTTTTCTGGTTTCTATTATTCCATGTCGTGCCTAAATTGTAGTTTGATTCGATTTCACCTTATCTTTATCTTTATTTTTATTCTGCGATGTGATATACTCCCCGTTTTTCCCTAAGATTTTCCCGTGTTTATCGAGTAGTGCCGGCATATTTTTTGCTGTTTTGTCGAGCTAGTATTGGAATCATGCTGAAACGAATGATCTTTGAGTTTGCGAACGTTGGTTTCTTCATGCTCCTGCCTGACCAACGGTTCGAGTATCTATTCAAATCAGCTAAGTACTTTGTTTCTTATTGATTCTGCACAACCTGAGGACATGTTGTCGTTTAAGTGTGGGGGAGGGGAATGGTTATGTGTATCTTTTTGCTTGTATTGTTATTCTATGCTGAACAGAGCTAAAAATTTTGCCGGTTGAGCGAATGCATATTTTTGTTCGGTTTTTATAGACTTTTATGCTGTATATTGTATGTTTAGTAGGTTAGATGTTTCACCCGACATACATTTCACGAGCCATGTTAAATGATGAGCTAAAATATAAAGCTATACCCATTTGGATTAGTAATTTTTGATTATCTTATAAGTATCTTGTGCTTAGTGCTAATGTACGTATCGTGAGAATTATAATAGTTTGTGTTTAGAGCCGGAGTATGACATACTGTGAATATCTTAGGTTTGAATGTGATAAGCGAAACGTGACTATTGTGCTTTAAAAAAGTTGTTTTAAAAAAAATGAAAAAAATTGGGAGTGTCGGAAGCTGGTCGATGATTGGAGTGAGGTAGGGCGTATCTCGAATGTCCTATACCACTATGATGACCAAAAGCTCACGACAGTCAGAAGAAGCTGCTTGATGATTTGAGTATGGTAGGTCATATCTCGAATGTCCTATTCTACTATGACAGGAAATAGCTCATTCTGATGTGCGTATAAATGTGAAAGTTAATTAAATCAACTTACGAAAGGTACTGGTATGAATTGATATAAGACTTAGTTATCGCCTACCTTATCCCCAGTATAAACCGACATATATGTTGTAGGGATTATCTGTCTCGGATTTTATCTAAGCAAAAATAAACAAGTAATAAATTTATAAATCCGGTATACCCCAAGTGCAGGGATCGTAGTATAGTAGCTACAACCGGAGTCGAGTCACAGGGAATCGTCATTATCTAGTTCATTAATTTTCCTAAGATTGATACCATTATTATTAAAACCTAAAATAACAAAACGAAAAGTAAACTGGACAGAGGATTGTCAGTCCAAAGCCAAGAAAGATCGTTGCGAAAAATAAATCTAAACTACAAACTAAGAAAATAAATAAAACTAGTAAAACCATGACAATGACTATGGTGATTCAACAAAGAACAAGCAATGATCCACCGTCCCGCAACCCTCGCTTTCGTTATAAGGTTATCTTATGATGATTTAATTAAACTTGTGATTCACCTAACAAAGGTATGAATTCCCAATCTCTTAGGTAATTCGTCTATCAATCTTTTATCTTTCGATCTTAAAGATTAACACTTTCAATTCAGAGGTGTAAGATTTATTCAATCTAGCAACCTAGATATTCAACCTAATCAACTCTCGTTACTTATTGGTTAAAGATCCAATCTTTCCTATGGTGATCTAGGTTTACACCGACTCTCGCCACATAGTAAACATCAATAGAAAAACATCTCTCGATATAAATTTGCATCACACATAATCATAGAAAAGAAACAACTTTAATTAAAACTCACAAAATCATCCAAAGGGATAAATAAAAACGCTGCAGAAAAGTTTCACATGCTTGCCCCAAGTTTGATCAGCTTCCAGCCATCCTCATGATCCGGAAGGAAAACGAAACAAAATAAATAAAACAACTAATCTAACCCTCGCCGACCAAGCACCAAGGCTTGGCCGACCGAGCACAACTCGGCTTCGAATTTAGGGTTTTATGGTTTCAGAATGTGTATCTGATGATATTAGGGTTTGAAATAATGCGGCTATATATAGAAAAAGTAAGTCGGATTCAGCATGGCGGCGGACGGACGCCCGTCCAGTTGGTGTAAATTTTTCGAGTCGGGCCGAGTCTTCTCAAACGCCCGTTCTATGTAAAATGAGACGCTCGTCCACCAAATCTTCTAAACTCAATCAAGTTTCCTCTCTGGGCGCTTCGTCCATATCTTGAGACGTCCGTCCACCCCGACGCTTGATTCAATACTTGAGACGCCACCCAGGCGCATGGGTAGTGAACGCTCGTTTGATTCTTCAAATCTTCATTCCGAATTCACAACTTGCATCTTCCTCCTTCCATTAAATCTCCAATTATGACATGTTTATGCACCTACAAAACCACAAAGACATGCAAAGTGTAAAACCATAAATAATTACCAATAAAATCACGAAATTAGCTCAACTTTACACTTAAAGACTTTTAAAACTCATCTGCTCAATAATTCGATTAAACCCTTAATTTCTATGCAAATAATACGAATATGGGGGAAATCATTATAAAATATAACGTTATAAATCGCATAAAATCACCCTAAACATTATCCTCTGAGTATGTCAGAAAGGTCCTAAATGTATTCTATCGTCCTTTTCGGGATATGTTACGTTTTGTAGGGTGCATGTTATAAGTATCATTTATTTCTAGTTTAAATGGGGTATTTGCTAGTTGCTTGGTAATCTTCAAGTGTGGACTTAGTGGAAGTTTGCTATGGATTTGCACACACACAGGGGTGAACCTCTAATTTATTAGATATGCTGTATTCTTGCTGAAATGTCTATCTTTTCTCCGAGCCTTGATCTTGTTTTGTTTCGCTCGGGACGAGCAAAAGCTAAGTGTAGGGGAGTTGTTTAGGGTGATTTTCTATGATTTATATCGTTCTATTTCGTAACAATTTTCCCCTATATCCTAATGATTTGCATGAAAAGTAAGTATTTATTAGATTTATTAAGTAAATGAAGTGAGGAGTTGTTGAATTGCAAAGTTGAGTTGATTTCGTGGTTTTATTGATGATTTTCTATCTATATGAATGATTTTACACTTTGCATGTTTTTGTCGTCTTGAAGGTACACAAAATTGGCATGAAAGGAGCTTAACCGATGTTCAACTGAAGATTTGAATAGAAGAAAAGAGATAAAGTGGAGATTGGATTGAAGATTTAAAGTAAATTTGGAATGAAGTTGATCCAGACGAGCGTTCGATACTCCGTCCGGATGGACGAAGTTTGAATAATCGAACGGGCGCCCAGGAAGAAATAGTGGAATCGTAGTATTGAGGTTTTTACCAACGAGCAGCGTCCAAAATTACATAGGACGGGCGTCTGCTCAGATTCGGCCCGACTCGAAGAAGTTCATACAAGCTGAACGGGCGTCCACCCAACTGAACGAGAGTCTACACGCCGACTTAAGCTAAACCGACTTATATCCCTATAAATAGCTGCGTTTTTTCAACCCTAGGGAGAGGACAATTACCCTAGACGGCCACATAAAACCTAAGGGGGTTTTTTTCTGTGGTTTGCGCGTTTCTTAGATAAATTTTTTGCTTTTAAATTCCTAGAGAGAATCCTTTATTTTCATGTACTCCATAGAAGCTATTTCGAGTTTTCAAGCGATGAATAGAGGCTAGAGCTCATTGGAACAAGCGTTGTGAAGCCGTTCTAGCAAAACTTTGATTTCTCTTTGGATTATCTTGTGAGTTTTTATTAAAAGTTGCATCTTTATTATGTTTTACTTGTTTTATGCAATTTAATCGATAGATACTTTGCATGCTTGATGTTTAATGTTTGATGAGAATCGTTATTAAACCCTAGATCACCGTAATAAAGATTAGATCTTTAATCTAATTAACGAGAGTTGTTAGGTTGAATTTCTAGATTAGAGATTGAGAAATTTCACACCTTTGATATTAAAAGAGTTAGTCTTTTAGATCGAAAGATAAGAGATTAATAAACGAATTATCTAAGAGATTAGAAATTCATACCTTTGATAGGTGAATCACAACTTTTGATTAATCATCACTAGATAATCTAGAGAAGAAATTGAATGTTATAGAATTGGTGGATCAACTGCTTGTTCGTTGTTTAAATTATTGATAAATCGTTTGTGCTTGATTTGCTTAGCAAAGTTATAATTTTTATTGCATGTTTAGGTTTTAGAATAGATTATTTTAGATAATTTGGTTCGTAATCACGTTTCATGGCTTTAGATTTCTAATCTTCTGTCCAGTTTACTTTTGTTATTTTTGTTTTAAGTTTGTTACGTGTTTTCTATTAATTGTAGTAATAGTAGTTGTGACATCCTTAGGTTAGTTAGATAAAAACTAGGTAAACAACCCCGATTCCCTGTGGATTCGACTCCGGTATTAACCTCTATACTACGATCCATGCACTTGGGGTAAACCGGATTTATTTTATTACTTGTTTATTTTTTTTCATTAGATAAAATCCGAGACATTTCTCTACCCAAAGGCAAGACACCAATTGGATGCAGATGTGTTTATAGGGTGAAATACCTACCAGATGGGACTGTGGAGAGATTGAAGGCACGTCTCGTGGCTAAGGGGTATACTCAACAGTTGGGGGTGGACTATCATGACACTTATGTACCTGTTGCCAAGCTCACAACAGTCAGGATCCTTATAGCCGTAGCTGCTGCAAAAAATTGGTACTTGGAGCAAATAGACATCATAATTCCCATCTCCATGGTGATTTCCCAGAAGAGGTTTACATGAAACCCGTCAGGGTATGACACCACCATTCCTAATGTTGTATGCACACTCTGGATATCATTATACGGGTTAAAATAGGCTGGACGCCAATAGAATGCAAGGCTCATGTCTCGGATTTTATGCAATGAAAAATAAACAAGTAATAAATTTATAAATCCGGTATACCCCAAGTGTAGGGATCGTAGCACAGCGATTAATACCAGAGTCGATCTCAGGGAATCGAGGTATCTAGTTCATTAATTTTCCTAAGATTGATACCATTACTATTTAAACCTAAAATAACAAAACGAAAATATAAACTGGACAGAGGATTGTCAGTCCAAAGCCAGGGAAGATCGTTGCGAACATAACTAAACTATAAACGAGAAAAAACAATAAAACGAAAATAAACATGATAATGACTATAGCGATTAAACGTAGAACAAGCAATGATCCACCATCCCGCAACCCTTAATTTCCTCTCTAGATTATCTTATGATGATTTAACTAAAATTGTGATTCACCTATCAAAGGTATGAACTCCTATTCTCTTAGAAAAGTTCACCTATCAATCTTTTATCTCTCGATCTTAAAGATTAACGCTTTCAAACCAAGGTGCAAGATTTATTCAATCTAACAATCTAGATATTCAACCTAATCAACTCTCGTTACTTATAGGTTAAAGATCCAATCCTTCCTATGGTGATCTAGGTTTACACCGACTCTCGTCACATAGTAAACATCAATAGCAAAACATCTCTCGATATAAATTTGCATTACACATCATCATAGAAAAGAAACAACTTTAATTAAAACTCACAAAATATCCAAAGGAAGAAATAAAAACGCTGCTGAAAAGTTTCACATGCTTGCCCCAAGTTTGATCAGCTTCAAGCCATCCTCATGAATCGAAAGGAAAACGAAACAAAATAAATAAAACAACTAATCTAACCCTCGGTCGACCAAGCACCAAGGCTTGGCCGACCGAGCACAACTCGGCTTCGAATTTAGGGTTTTACTCATGGTCGTCGCCGATATATGATATAAGATGATCATTAGGGTTGAGAATGCGCTGCTATTTATAAGATTTTAGGTCGGCTATGCTTAAGTCGGCCGTGGACGCCCGTCCACTCCTTCTGGACGCCAGTTCAGTCTTCATAAAAATCTTCGAGTCGGGCCGAGCTGGATCAGACGCCCGTCCTATACAAAATGAGACGCTCGTTCACTAAAAACTTCACAACTCTGAATCAGCTTCTTCTTCCTGGACGCCAGTCCATTCCCTTAGACGCCAGTCCACTAGACAAAGCAACAGACGCACGTCCAGTGAAAATCCAAACTTCCTGAATCGAATGGAACCTCCTGGACGCCAGTCCAGACTTGTAAACGCCCGTCCAAATGGACGGGACTCCAAACGCTCGTTCATCTTCATTTCTCTATTCCAAGTTCGACTTGCATCTTCTTACTTCCGTTTAGATCCCTTTTATGACATGTTCGCGTACCTACAAAACCATAAAAACACGCAAAGTGTAAAACCATATATAATTACCAATAAAATCATGAAATTAGCTCAAGTTTACACTTAAAGACTTTTAAAACTCATTTGCTCAATAATTCGATTAAACCCTTAATTTCTATGCAAATAATACGAATATGGAGGAAATCATTATAAAATATAACGATATAAATCATATAAAATCATCCTTAACGGCTCACTTCCTATCTTATTACTTTGGGGTTTCAGCAATCTAAAACTGACTATAGCCTCTTCACTAGGGGCAAGAATGATGATTTGGTCGCTCTGTTAGTCTACGTTGATGAAATTATCCTCACCGGACCAAACACGACACTTATTCAAGAAATCTAAGAACATTTAGACAAGGAATTCAAGATCAAAGACCTAGCCAAACTACATTACTTTTTGAGGGTGGAAGTGGCACATAGTAAGAAGGGAATTACCTTATCACAGCGCTAATACACCATGGATCTTCTCTCCGAACATGGTCTTCTTGCATGCAAACCGGCAGCTACCCCAATGGTCTCAAGCAGCAAGCTTGCTAGGGACGATTCTCAACCCTTAACGGACAATAGCCGATATCACAGTTTGGTTGGGAAACTAATTTACCTAACCTTCACTCGGCCGGACATAAGCCTCGCCTTTCAACAGCTGTCTCAGTTCCTTTGATTGCCCTACCATTAATCATCAACAAGCAGCGGTCCGCCTCCTTCGATTTCTCAAGAACTCTCCTGGTCAAGGGTTACTCTATCCTGCCGGATCTACTATAAATCTTCAAGCTTTCACTGATTCCGGTCACCGGGTACCTCTTCACTTTGGATTTACAGCCTATTCCGACTCGATTAGGTTTGGATGCCCGGACACCCTCCGTTCCATCACCGGGTGAGTGCGCCTTCTTAGGCCCGGCTTTAATTTCCTGGAAAGCCAAGAAGCAAAGCACCGTTTCATGTAGTTCAACGGAGGCGGAATACCGAGCTATGGCCACCACATCATGCGACTTACAGTGGTTACTTTATCTCCTCTCCGACATCGGTGTCCATCCTTCATTACATATAACATTATTTTGTTATAGTAACAGTTCACGGTATATCGTGGAGAACCCCGTATTTCACGAGTGAACTAAACACATAGAACATGATTGTCATTTTATTCGGGACAAGTTTCAAGCTGGCCTACTCGTTTCAACAGGCATTTCTACCGGGCAACAGTTAGCCGATATTTTGACCAAGCCTATTTACGCACCACGCTTCAATCAACTCTCTCATCAACTAGGCTTATACTCCATTTACTCCCAGTCCAGCTTGAAGGGGGGTGATAAAGTTCTTAATAAAGACAGTCAAAGCATCCAGTCAAAGCGATAAATTGCATTGGAGTTTCGACAATCAATAGTTACAAAAATTCTTAGAATATTCCCCCGAATATTCTGCGTTGACTGAATATTCCACAGAATATTCCTCATTGACTGAATATTCTCCAGAATATTCCCTGTTGACTGCTAACAAGTTGATCAGTCCTAGAAAATGTATAAATAGGGGATCCATGTACACAACAAGTCAACAATTACATTTTCTTTGAAATAATAACTTTTCTACATTGTCAATTGTTAGGAACATTTTATTATCTTTTGATGATGGCCATACTAGCTGTTATAGCAAGCCTGAAATAAGTTAGAATTCTCTGTATGAGTCTTTACTTAGAGTCTGACATGTTGTATAAGTTGAGTCAGACAAGTATTGTACTAGTTGGTAGGACGGCAAAGCAAAAAACAGATATTCGGCAGAGTGAAGCCAGCCAAGCACCAGTAGAGAAGCAATGCAGACATTAAAGGTCTGACTTGTAACCAAGGAAGTTTGTGATGACCTTGGACAAGTCTAAGTTATACTACAAGCGATGCACATTAATATTCGAATATGGTGTACACTGATCTCACCCCAATCAAAGATCAGTGAAGTACAAAGATTCTCCTCAAACAGAAACAAAGAAGAAAACAGTGAATCGGCAAAGCACACTCACTTTCGGTGAGTAAAGAGGAAACGGTGAAGGAAAAGCTAAAATGGCTAAGTCGGAAGGATCACTCGACCGTTCTAAAACGGGCGAAGTAACACTTACGGATCGATTTAATATACGTTGAAGATTCGTAAGATCATGCATTAAATGCACAATCAATAGAGGATCAATCAAGGGCGGATTTTCTCGCTATACGTTTGAAGAAAGAATCCGATCACCGAAAAATCAAGGAGAGTGCAATTAAGGGGGAATCAAGAATAAAATCAAGGATTATTCCCTCATTAATATAGCCAACGGACGGAATTTCAAAATCAAGGTTATTCAAGGCTATAAATAGAAGGCATTGACAGACAGGGAAAAGGATGAACTAAAAAGAAAAATCAAGTGAAAACTCTGTCAATTTGAAAAGCCTTCTCTCTGAACTTACAAGGAAACATCTAGTGATCAACTCAGATATCAGAGCTACAAAGTCATACTTGGTGCTGAGATTGATCAACCAAGTGTGTGAATCACATTCACATCAAACTGAAGCAACTGAATCAGAGGCAATCTGAGAAGGAGTTGAATCTGTGATAGCTGTTGAAGGATTTTGATCTCAAGGAGCAACAAGGAAGAATCAATCATCAAGCCGCATTGCGAGTCAAGGAGTGATAGTCTTGTAGATTGTGAAGCATGGGAAGCCAAGGACAATCATACTATTGTATCTCATTAAAACAATAGTGAATTCCTTCGATCATCACAGGAGAAGAGTGGATTAAGGGATTACACCACCCTGAACCACTATAAGCCTTGTGTCAATTTAATTTCTGCAATTTACTTTACAACATTTATTTAATTTGCCTACATCATAACTTATATCTGTGATTACCTAAACTAATTTGAAAACTACATAGTATGAAGGGACTTATCCGCTGCCCAAAAGCTTTTAAATAAAAGAAAAGTTTTTGAAGATATTCACACAGGAGTTAGAACCAGAAGATAACTGGAGCACATGCTAACTTGCTTTCTATCACAAGTGGAACCCAAGACCATACATGATGCAATCCAAGATGCAGATTGGATCACAGCCATGCAAGAAGAACTAAATGAATTTGAAAGAAATGAAGTCTGGGAACTTGTTGACAGACCAGATATGGACTACATCATTGGAGCAAAATGGGTATTCAGGAACAAGATGGATGAGAAAGGAACTGTTGTCAGAAACAAAGCAATGCTAGTTGCAAAAGGCTATTCTCAAGCGAAGGAATAGATTATGATGAAACATTTGCACCAAGAGAGCAAGATTGGAAGCAATCGACTCTTTCTAGCATTTGTCGCATACAAAGACTTCAAAGTCTATCAAATGGATGTC
The DNA here is from genome assembly GCA_026214975.1 of Gentiana macrophylla. Classification (NCBI taxonomy): domain Eukaryota; kingdom Viridiplantae; phylum Streptophyta; class Magnoliopsida; order Gentianales; family Gentianaceae; genus Gentiana; species Gentiana macrophylla. The sequence goes on along the minus strand of JAOBSW010001227.1, from coordinate 52,182 downwards.
AAGACGCATTCCTAAATGGACTTTTGGAAGAAGAAGTTTATGTAGAACAACCTCCTGGATTTCAAATCAAAGGAAAAGAAGACAAAGTATACAAAAAAGAAGGCCATCTATGGCCTCAAACAGCACCTAGAGAGCTGGTATGAAACACTATCACAATTTCTGATCAAGAATGGATTCAACAAGGGAACTATTGACAAGACACTATTCAAACTAGAGGAAGGAGCAAGCACATTGCTAGTACAAATCTATGTTGATGATATAATCTTTGGATCAGAGGATGAAAAGCTTTGTGAGAAATTTGCAAACCTGATGAAGAGCAAATTTCAGATGAGCATGATGGGAGAATTAAACTATTTCCTTGGCCTTCAAGTAAAGCAAATGAAGGATGGCATTTTCATTAGTCAAGCCAAGTACACAAGAGATTTGATACACAAGTATGGGATGGATACAAGTGGCACAGCAGACACACCAATGTGTGCCAGAGTCATACTTGGAAAAGATGAAGCAGGAAAGGATGTTGATCATAAAATGTATAGAGGAATCATTGGATCCTTATTATACTTAACTGCAAGCAGACTGATATAGCATTTGCGGTAGGAGTGTGTGCAAGATTTCAAGCTCAACCAAAAGAATCACATCTTCTAGCAGCTAAAAGGATAATCAAATACTTGAAAAACACTATAAATGTTGGAATTTGGTATCCAAAAGATGGAGGATTTAAATTGATATCATATTCAGACTCGACTATCTTTGGATGCAAAATAGATAGAAAAACACCTCTGGAACATGTCAAATGCTAGGAACCGGACTAGTCTCTGGTTCAAGAAAAAGCAAAACTCCATATCTACATCAACAAATGTTGTGCGTAATATATAGCGCAGGTAGTCATTTGTTGTGCAAAGTACTTGGATAAGACAACGACTAAGGGACTATGGAGTGGAAGAGAAAACAATTCCAATCATGTGTGATAACACAAGTGCAATATCCATTCATGAAAATCCATGTTGCATTCAAGAACAAAACACATTGATGTAAGACATCATTTGATCGAGAGACCATGTTGAAAAGGGGATGTCATCCTAAAACACATACCCATCAAGATCAATTGTTTGACATCTTCACTAAAACCACTCGATTATGAAAGATTTAGTATGTTGAGAATCGAGCTAGGAATGATTGAAATTGAATAAGTATCAAATAGCGGCTAAGCTGGAGTAATCGGCTAAGTGACTTCATCAACTGGTACAACCTTTGCCGTTACGAGAGATGTAGCGGTAAAGGCACTGGTATCCAAATGAAGGTAACTTAACCGATTGTTAGGAATGATTAAATGGAGCAACACGGTGAAGAACTCACTTTGGATCGGCTAAGTGACCACCAAGGCACTTCACCGAAATAAAGACTTGGATAAATTAAAAGTGTGAACAAAATCAATTCTGATTACACGTGGAGAATAAGGAAATTATGGAGGATTATTCTGTGAAAGATTACACACGTGGAGATCAACTTATGGTCATGGAGGTAATTGTATTATTTTTCAATTATAAACTCCTCGATTCCCGGCTCTATCATTACTTACCTCAAACCACTCCCCATTACGCCGAATATCGCAATTCACATACACAAAATCACGCCATTATGTCACAAAATCCTTCCATATTCAAACCACGTTCACACTACCCAAATCACACTATATAAACAAGACTTAGAGATTTTCAGAAATCTTTACGCTCTCTTGCAAACTTACAAACCCTATTTTTGATTTTCACTGAAAACTTGAAAAACTCCTTTCTAAACATCTATCTACTATCAATGGCTTCATCTTCCACAATCTCTCCCACTGAAAAATACTATGAGAAGTCAATCATCACTGGTTCATTCTTCAAACCAGAACATTATCTCTCGTATTGTGATAATGATGCGAAAGCTCAACGCTTGGTTGACTGCTGTTCAAATTTGGGGCTGATGACCTTCCTAAACCCCCCAATCACTGGAATTTGTTATGAAAATCTGATTGCATTTTGGAAAAACGCCAAATTTGTGCCCAGCACAAAGAAGACTGAAGTCGACCGCATCACGAGCTCAATCTTTGGAAAAGACATAGTCATAACGCCTGGTACACTAAACAGATATCTGCAACTTCCCATAATCGGTCCAGCCAATGTCAAGTTTGTGACGGTTGACGTCCAGAAATTCTGGGCTGAAATAGCCAAGAATCCCAGCAGAAACAGCAAAACATACAACCTGCCCAGATCAATGCTCAAACTTCCATTCGTGGAATTTGCACCAGTCATCACCAAGAATATCGAGGGCAGAAAGGGGTCTATGGAAAATCTGACTGAGGTTCGGATCAGACTGATGGCCATCATCTACGAAGGTACCAAATTCGACTGGGCAACGTTTGTTTTCAATCGATTGAAGGACCAAATTCAAAAGCAAATTGATCTATCAACAACGGCACCAAGCAAGGGTTTACAGAAAAAGGGCGATTTCTGGGAGAGGAAATTATATGGGTTCCCTCTTCAACACCTGTTCAACGAATTGAAGGTACAACCCACTAATCTACAGTCCCCACACAAGTCAAAAACCAAGTTTACCTACATCAAGGCTTCCTTGAAGCCCAAACCCATTGCTGGGAGCAAAAGAAAGCGACCTGAAGGCAGTAGATCGGGATTGGGACAAAGAACTACATCCCAAACGGCACATGAAAGCACCTCTCTGACTGGAATCAGCAATTTGAATGAACCTGTGACAATAAGTGACGACACAGCAACTGAAGAAGAAAAGCAACAAGAGGAAATCACCTATCTGGAGGAAGGTGAGGAAGGATCTGAAATCACCTCATCCAAGAGGAAGAAATAGATGAGGCAGAAGATGAGTCATAGGATGAACACCTAGGAGGTAGAAATCTTGAAGCAAATCAAGAAGATTTGGGGATTTCTGACGATGAACTGACTCTCCAAGAAGTGCTTTTCAAAAGCATTGGTACAGTTGACAAACAGCTCAGTGAGCCAGCTGATAAAGCTCACTCAGCCGAAATTGTCAACTCCCCCACAATTGCACAAGGGGGAACAGTAGCAGATGAAGAAGCTCACACTCAACAACAACCTCTAAATTACCCTGTATCTAATGAGGCAGAACAAGAGCAGATGGAAGAAAAAGAAGAAGCACAAAATGAAAAGAAAGAAGAGGAAAAGGAATAGCAAGAAGTTCAAGTGGAAAATGAGGAGAAGCAAAGTGAAGATGCTGAGGGTGAAAATGATGAGGATGAAGAGGATGCCCATGTGACACCAGAAGAAATTGATCCAGAAAGAGTCTTCAATCTGGACATTCAACCCCTCATTGTGGACATGGAAAGGCAATACTACAGCAGGCAAAATTTGAAGCATGCCTTAAGGAGTGAAGCTACCTCCTTCAACCACAAGATTGAGGCCCTCATTAATCACATCAAGATTCAGGATGAAGTCATGGAAAGGCAAGGGAACTTACTTTGCAACTTACAGCAACTCATTCCTCATCATGTCCAAACCAATCTTGAATTCCATGCTGAGACAATGGACAACAATCTTAAGCCATTGGTGGACACTCTTAATGCTCATACTCATCAAATTCAGCATCTGGATGAGGTAATGGAGCATTCTGGCAAGCAATTGGACCTTCTAATCAAAGTTGGTGAGGCCAACAACAAGATACTGGAGAGAAGATATGGACCTCTCCTGATTACGATCTGACACCAACAAATCTTGAAGCCTTTTTTAGTCTTTGCCAAAAGGGGAAGGAAGTTCTAAGCTGAAAGCGATAAAAGAGAAGGCAAGCCCAACAGAAAAGGGCAAGGGCAGCAAAGGCAAAGGCATCAGGGTTGAAGATGTGAAGAAGTAGATCTTACACTCAATCTGAATGATTTCTAGATTACTTCTATGTGCCCTGTCTTTAAATAAAAAGATGCAATATCTTATTGCCCTATGATGGATGAATAAAATCGTTGAAATTTTGTTCTAATTTTGATTACTTATGTTCGGGATTATGAGGGTTTTTGGCATCATCAAAAGGGGGAAATTGTTAGGAACATTTTATTATGTTTTGATGATGGCCATACTAGTTTGTTATAGCAAGCTTTGAAATAAGTTAGAATTCTCTGTATAAGTCTTTACTTAGAGTCGACATGTTGTATAAGTTGAGTCGACAAGTATTGTACTAGTTGGTAGGATGGCAAAGCAAAAAAGCAGATATTCGGTGAGTGAAGCCACCAAGCACCAATGAGAGAAGCAATGCAGACATTAAAGGTCCGACTTATAACCAAGGAAGTCTGTGATGACCTTGGACAGGTCTAAGTTATACTACAAGCGATGCACATTAATATTCGAATATGGTGTACACTGATCTCACCCCAATCAAAGATCAGTGAAGTACAAAGATTTTGCTCAAACAGAAACAAAGAAAAACAGTGAATCGGCAAAGCAGACTCACTTTCGGCTGAGTAAAGAGGAAACGGTGAAGGAAAAGCTAAAACGGCTAAGTCAGAAGGATCACTCGACCGTTCTAAAAACGGCGAAGTAACACTTACCAGATCAGATTTAATATACGTTGAAGATTCAGAAGATCATGCATTAAATGCACAATCAATAGAGGATCAATCAAGGGCGGATTTTCTGCTATACGTTTGAAGAAAGAATCCGATCACTGAAATCAAGGAGAATGCAATTAAGGGGGAATCAAGAATAAAATCAAGGATTATTCCCTCATTAATATAGCCAACAGACGGAATTTCAAAATCAAGGTTATTCAAGGCTATAAATAGAAGGCATTGACAGGCAGGGAAAAGGATGAACTAAAAAGAAAAATCAAGTGAAAACTCATGTCAATTTGAAAAGCCTTCTCTCTCAACTTACAAGGAAACATCTAGTGATCAACTCGGATATCGAGCTACAAAGTCATACTTGGTGTGCCGAGATTGATCAACCAAGTGTGTGAATCACATTCACATCAAACAAGCAAATCGAATCGAGAGGCAATCTGAGAAGGAGTTTAATCTGTGATAGCCGTTGAAGGATTTTGATCTCAAGGAGCAGCAAGAAAAGACCGAATCATCAAGCCATTGCGATCAAGGAGTGATAGTCTTGTAGATTGTGAAGCTTGGGAAGCCAAGGACAATCATACTATTGTATCTGTGAAAACAATAGTGAATTCCTCCGATCATCACAGGAGAAAGAGTGGATTAATGGATTACACCACCCTGAACCACTATAAGCCTTGTGTCAATTTAATTTACGCAATTTACTTTACAACATTTATTTAATTTGCCTACATCATAACTTATATCCGTGATTGCCTAAACCGATTTGAAAACTACATAGTAAGAAGGGACTTATCCGCTGCCCAAAATCTTTTAAATAAAAGAAAAGTTTTTGAAACTCCACTATAGTCATTCACCCCCCCCTCTGACTATAGTTTCACCCTTCTCTGGGACCAACATCAATAATGCATTTTGATATTGCTCCTTTAATAAATGTTGAAAACCTGTGTAAAATCTAAACTAAGTGTATTTAGTCTAAAGGGTTGGGAGGGGAAGTTTTTTCTTTTTTTTTATGCATGGGGTTGGGAGAAAAATTGGAAGCGCAGGGTTGCAGTTATTCATGCTTTTTCAAGAAAACATTTTCGAGTTGTTTTAGATTTTTTCGGGAGTCGTTTATGTTGAGTTAGGGGATAAGTTGGTGGCAGAGATGGAGATAAATGGAGCTTGACGTGTTGGTGGATTAAGGTAAGGGTTGCGGCTGATTTATGTTTTCTTATGTAAAAATTTAAAACAAGTGGAGGCGTGTTTCGTATGTGAGTTTTTTTATTTTAAATTAGAACTAATCTTTTTTCATGAGTTATTCAAATAGTATATTTTTCCTTAACAAAACCAACGTAATGTGTGGATAGATTATCTAAGTTCTATACTATATAACATTACTTTTCTAACTTAAAATTATCATTTCCAAATAATTATATTCTAATATTTTATTTTTATATTTTAATTTAATCACCATGCATCACACTGGGTTTTACGATTAGTGTATATATATATATATATATATATATATATATATATATATATATATATATATATATATATATATATATACGTCACGTAAATCTTTTGGAGTCATACATGTCATATATGAACATCTCAAGATTTGCCACGCACAACGAAACAAAAACTACTTCGTAATCTACGATGTTTTGATAGTGATTTTGTGTCAAATGTTGTGAACTTTACACATGTAATGGAGATGGACATATTTCCTCGAACATATCTTTTTATTTATTTTTTATTTTTATTTTTATTTAAATGGTAAAACTAAAGGTTGAGCCTCAGTCCAATGATCCTTGATCACTATGCACCTTTAGAGTTTTCATCTTTAGAAAAGCTGAAATGAAACCAGAGGAAAAAGCTGAAAAAGAAAGACATAACTTGATATCAAAAGAAGAAGAGAAGACAATGGATGAGGAGATTAAAGAGATTTTGATAAAACTCAAGAATCAAGATAACGAAGAAGCAAATCGGTTGATCAATGAATACTTGGATATCAAGCCCAGAGATAATGAATCAAGAGAAGAAGGGAAGACAAGAAGGCTTCTAGAAACAAAAAGAAGTATTTTTCTTGGTGAAAAGATGTTGTCTTTGGAAAAAGAAAAATTGTAATGAATCCAGTAACTCAGTTTGTTTTGGCAAAATCTTGTAATGAACTCAGCTGTTTTTTAGTTTGTTATGATTTCTTGCATTATTCTTTTATTATTGCTTTTAGGGAGGGTTGTGATACATCATCAAAAAGGGGGAAATTGTTGGAAATAATATCTGTGTTTTGATGATGATTTGTCACATATTTAGTAAGATCACTTACAACCCATGATGATGAAGTCATAACTAACTGTTATAGTGCATAATGAAAGAAGAAGCAAGAAATAGTCAAGAGAAAAATGTATATGTTCTATCTAGAGTCTGAACTTTGTATAGGTTGTTTCAGACAAGCATTGTAATAGATAGGAACTAGGCGAACAGCTGAGTCACAGCAAGCAAACTGAGTATACATATGAAGAACTGAGGGATCAGTCTCAGTCATAAGAAAACTGAAGAAGATAAGTTCGCTGAGGGACACAGACTCAGTTGGATTGTCTAAGAAGACTGAAGAACTGATGGACACAGACTCAGTTATTGAAGATTGAAGAACTGAGGTGGAAAACTCAGTTAGAAGCTGATTAAATCGTAACTATAAGACAGGATTCAGGCAAGTCTGTGGTCATCTGAAACTGAACTATAGAGCATGTAAAGCTGAATAATCTTAAGGACAAAGATTATCAGTTACCAGGAAAAGAAGAAACTGAATGGTGTACCCTGACTTAGTCAATTAAGGTCAGATGTCAAGTTTACGAGGTACTCAGTTTTGAAGAAGAGAAGAAAACTGAGTTAAGGCCTTGTTTAATTTGAAATAACAAAACGACAAAAGGTCGTACATATGAACGTTGGCTAAACGACAGATGTAACGGCTATAAGATTCATTTGACCGTTACATCATCCCTATAAATACTTAGAAAGAAGTGCGTGAAAAGGGAGAACTGGAAGAAGCTTTACAAAGCATATATCTAAAGATCCAGATTCAGAAAATCAGATTTCATATCTAGAAAAGGGGAAGCCAACGGAATTGCCTTGAAGATTACAAAGAAAGATCCAGTAACCCATTAAGGGGGAAGAAGGCATCTTGGAGCTACAACGCCATATCCAGAAGAATCAGATAGCTCAATGAATTAATCTTTTGATTAATTCTAAACCTAACCTTTGTGAAGTAGGGTTGGTTGTGCATAGTTTGAGGAGAGCAACTCCACTTTTCCTCATACGGTTGCCACTTGGTTGCCACAGCTGTTGATGCAGTCTGCAGACTGTGTTTGTGGTAGTGGTGAGCTGGTGAAGGAGTCATTCCACCTCCGAAGGATCAGTGTGCAGAGTGAAGGGAGAAATCTTACCTTTCTTCATTATGTGTAGACAGTGAAACTAGGGTGTCGTGAAGGACTGTCATTGAGCAAGGATTTTGTAACAGTTATCTCAAGATTCTAGTGATACTGTTAAGGGTGATTTTATACGTTTTATAAGGATATATTTTATATCAATTTCCCCCATATTCGTATGTTTCTCATAGAAATCGAGCTTTATAGTGAAATATTGAGCAAATGGGTTTTAAAAGTCTTTAAGTGTAAACTTGAGCTAATTTCGTGATTTTATTGGTAGTTATCTATGGTTTTACACTTTGCGTGTTCTTATGGTTTTGAAGGTACATTTACATGTCATGGAGAGGAATGAAAGGAGCTTAAAAGATGTTCAAGTGATGATTTGCATGGAAGGAAAGAGATAGAGATGAAGTTGGAATAAAGATCAAGATGAATTTGGAAGAAAAAGAGTCTGAACGGGCGTCCAAGTCCCGTCCAAAGTGGACTGGCGACCAAATAAGTGGATCAAGGTCCGGAGAGGAAATTTGATACAGAGAGTTTGGACGCCATAGTGAACGAGCGTCAAGAGGCACCAGACTGGCGTCCAGAATCCTTGGACGGGCGTCCAACACCGACATAGCAAAGAAATTTGACCTATTTTTCCTATAAATAGCGGTAGCGATTTCAACCACTAAAACGCACATTATTGACTCTTATTGATACATACTCATAAGAGAAAAACCCTAGGCGGCCCCAGCCCCTTTGGGGAGGCTGGGGTTGCGGATTAGTTAGGTTTTTATTTTCGTTTTCTTTTCTTGTTCGATCTTGATGATGGCTTGAAGCTGCGAACTTGGAACAGCCATGGGCGATTTTCCAGCAGCGTTTTTATTCTTTCTTTGGATAATCTTGTGAGTGATTTTATTTAGAGTTTGTATCTTTCCTTTGTTTATTTGTTTATGCAATCGATATCGGAAGATGTATTGCTATTTGATGTTTACCGTATGATGGAAATCGGTGTAAACCTTAGATCACCATAGGAAAGATTAGACTTTTAACCTTGACATAACGGAAGTTGATAGGTTAGATTTCTAGGTTGTTAGATCTAATAAATCTTGCACCTTGTTTTGAGAGCGTTAATCTCTATAGATCGGAAGATGATGAGATTGATAGACGGATTACTTACGGAAGTAGGAATTCATACCTTTGATTAGGTGAACCACAACTTTGATTGAATCATCATAAGATAATCTAGGGAAGAATTAAGGGTTGCGGGATGGTGGATCATGTTTGTTCTATGTTGATTCGCTTCAGTCATTATCATGATAGTTAGTTTTATTGCTTTCTTAGTTGTAGTTTTATTTTATTTGTTTTTGTTCGCAACGATATTTTCCTGGCTTTGGACTGGCAATCCTCTGTCCAGTTTATTTTCCGTTTTAGTTTAGGTTTAGGAATAATTGTATCAACCTTAGGAGAATTAATAAGAACTAGATTAAACAACCTCGATTCCCTGTGATCGACTCCGATATTAATCGCTATACTACGATCCCTACACTTGGGGAATACCGGATTTATAAATTTTATTACTTGTTTGCTTTGTTAGATAAAATCCGAGACAGATACCTCCTACACCACAGGAGAAAGGGAGACATCTTGGATTACACCACCCGAACTTCCATAAACAAACTCGTGTTGGTTTACTTTACGCATTTGTACTTGCATAATCATTTTATCACTACACTCAAAGAAACATTAGACAATCGAGTCAAAGACAGGAATCGATACATAGGAGACTTAGATTTTTATTGACACATCTATTGCACAAAAGGCTTGATCTTATCATTTGCAAGTTAATCTGTACCAAAGATTAGCTAAGTTTGAATTAACTAACTCCTACACAGGATTAAAGTGTTGGAACAAACCGAATCGAGCCATATTGTATATCGACCTTGATAGTTCGGTTCGTGGGTATTTTCGATTTTGGGAAAGTTTTGGTGACAAGTTTATTAACCCCCCTACTAAACTTGTGTTATCCTTTCCAAGGACCAACACTTTCTTTTATCATCTTTATTCATAGTCTTGACATTGTCGATCGACTTTTTTTCGAGCTTTAGATTGTTCACCCTTTGACTTATAACCATTGGATAATCCTCTGAATATTTCCAACGTTCCTTTTATCTTGACCATTGATTTGTTGACAAAATCAAGGTTTGTAATCCATCATTATCCATTTAATTTTTCATTGTAAACTTTGATTAAATCGAGATTTCCACTCAGCCGACACATGGAGTATATCAGTCTGTTTAGGTTCCAATTAAGGTTTTGTTTAGTTTTCGTGTTTTGTTTGGACCTGTTTTCGTGTTTAGCGGCGTTTATGTACTTCAGTTTGAATGTAAACGGGCGTCTGAGCTATTGGGCGCCCGTCCGTCCAAATCGATAGTCTCTGTTTGTGTTTTGCCCGAGCGATTTAAAGGTCCATTAACTTGGACGCCCGTCTGTTTCTTTCTCAGAGCGAGACGTCCGTCCAAGAACTTGGCGCCCGTCGCTTTGTCTGTCACCGATTTTTTTATTATTTATTTTTGTTTTAGGTAGATATCTTGGTTTGTCTTTCTTGTGCTTATTAAATAAATGTACTAGAGTTTTACGCTTTTTAAGTAGGTAGGTTTCGTAGGTAGGGTTACGAGGTTGAATCATCGACTCCACGTTTTTCGCGGTTAAATTTTTGGATAAAAGGGATCGTTTTAGCACTCGTTAGTATTTTGGCCGTAACTTTCGCTCGAGTGTCCGTTTGGAACGCAGGACCCCAATTCGGAAAGCTTCGTTCCGACGCCGACGACGTGGTGAACGCCGTAGGCCGTTCAGTGCCGTTTTCGAGGTCAAAATCCACTGTTTTCCCTTCCATTTAGGGCTCAGAAGATTTCAACACGTTCTTTTTAGGGTTTTCTGTTTTCTGTTTTAAATTTTTCGTAGTTCAGGTTTGGGTTTCTGTTTCCGTATCTTTTTAGGTAGTTTTCAATAAGAGTAGCGTCACATAAATTGAGAGTTTTTATTTTTGCCGTGTTTCGATGACCATTAGGTTAAGAATGTGCAAAAAGTTTTTTTACTCAATTTATGAAACGTGAATTTAGGTTTCATAGTTTTGTTTTCGTTTTTAATAAACACTAGGGTTTCTTTTTTTAATGATATAGTATTAGGTTATGATTTTAGGGGTGCTGCTGTTTTCTGGTATCAATCGAGTCTGCTGTGCTTTTCTGCTGAGCCAGACGGGCGTCCATAGTAAGTGAACGTCCGTCCGCCCTGAATATGTTTTGAACGCCCGTTTGGTATGTTGAACGCACGTTCAGGTTCCAAAATTTTTTAATTGATTTTTAATGCTTTGTTTGACGTGGATATTTTCATATGAGCTTCTGTGGCTAATTATTTTTACGTAGATGTTCTGAACTTGCATGTGTACATCTTTCCATCTATGAATGCATGTTAAATAATTGATTAATTTTTATATATATGCTTCATTAACTGACATGGATGCTTTAATGTGAGCCTCTGTGGCCGTTGTGTATCTGCGTAGATGTCCTGTTCTTTCACCGTTATGGTTTTCTTTCCATCTATTGCAATCCATGTTGAGTAATTCACCTAGCTAGACGTGATTCTAATATGACTTATGATGTTCATGTTGTCGTCTATCTAGGGTGTTGATTCATCCATGCATGTTATAATTCTTGTCGGTTCTCGTATGCTATAATTCGTTTTATTGCTATTTAGTAGCTAATGTCGGTTTCCGTATGCTACATATCGTTGTGATGAATCCTGTGAGCTTTGAGACTTATGTGTTTTCTTGTTCTTCTTGTAACTCATATGGGTAGCTACTGTCGGTTTTCCGTATGCTACCATGTCTTCTTATGAGTTATATCTGTTTAGTATAGCTAACTGTTGGTTCTCCATAATGCTATCACCTTTGATGAGTCTTAAAGCGCGTCTACACTCGCATATAATGAATAATATCATTGCCACCGTAAACTATCATTATTTGGTAGACGTTTATTATATACATGTCGTGTTGCAAATGAGTGGGCTAGTTTTCTTTCTTTTATTTTCTTTTATTTTTGCATATCATTTAGTTGCATTGTTTTTCTATTTTCCTTTATTTTTTCTTGAGGGTAGTTACTGTCGGCTTGCCGTACGCTCCCACTTTATCATGTAGATTACATTGTAATATCTTTTTCATGTAGTTGCACCTAGCCCTACTGTTTTGTAATGTTCCATGTATAATTTCCATCTTTATATGGGCTTAATTTGAAAAATCTCTATGACTTATTTTCCATGTATAATCCTCTATCATTATTAGTTGGAGTTTGATGTTTCTGTTTGCACATGTGGTCTATATTATTCTACAAGCTTCTGTGGCTTTATTTCTTTTTGTGCTTATATCAAACTTCCGTTCAGTTGTGTTTAGACGCTTAGGTGTCCTGTGTTTTCCATGTATGGTGATTTTTCCATCTGAGCAATTATACCATGTGCTTATATTATTATTGTTGCTTGTTATATTCCCACATGTCCCCGAGATACTTCCTTGTTTTTCAAGTGTGCAGGGTATTGTCGATAGCGCTTGTGCTATTTACCGACTTCCTCGAGCGTTTCTGGATTGGATCTCTGGCCACTTCCAGAATTGCTCCCTTTTTCGAACTACAATCAGCTAAGTTCTTTATCTTTTCCTTTTAATTCTGCACAACATGAGGACATGTTGTAATTTAAGTGTGGGGGAGGGGAATGGTTTTGTGTACCTATATATCGTTTGCTTAATTCGTTATGATTCTATGTAAAATGAGCTAAAATTTTCAAGTTTTTGTTTTGTCCCGAGTCGGCAATGCATATCTTTGTTCGTTATTTCTATAGTCATTGATGTTGTATATTGCATATTTAGTAAATTTAGATGTCTCACCCAACACTATTTTTCACGTGCCATGGTAAATGATGAGCTATAATTTAAAGCTATGCCCATTTGATTAGAGATTTTTGATGATTATCGCATGATTCTTTGCGTACATACGGATTTTGAAAATTTTAATAGTTTGTGTTTAATATTAAAGTATGACATACTGTGAATATCTGAAGGTTTGAATGTGATAGGAGGGAATATCTTAAGGTTTGAATACCAATCTAAGATGAATAATATGAATAATATATGTGTATGTCGGAAGTAGCTGCCAATGATTTGAGTGCGGTAGGGCATTATCACGAAATGTCCTATACCACTATGAGGTTCAATAGCTCCCGACTGCCTGATGATAGTAGTCCGGCTAGGGTGTTATCACGAAACGTCCTATTGCTGGGAATGAGGGCATATATGCTATATATGTGGAATTGATTGAACTATAAAGAAAAATTAGCAATTGGTATTGTGAAAAGATGGTTGAAAACCTTAGTCATCTTCTGACTATCCCCAGTATAAACTGAAAGATATGTTGTAGGGATTATCCTCTAAGTATGTCGGAAATATTTTAAATACTCCTTATTATTTTTCGAATATGTATGTTTTGTGAGGTGCATGTTATAATCGTTTTTATATTTCTGATCTAAATGGGATGTTGGCTAGTTTTGCTTGAATCAATTTCAAGTGCGGATTTAGTGGAAATTTTCGATGGCTATGCACACACACGTGGGTGAACCTCTAAACTATTGAATATGCTTTATGGTTGCATGAATATTTATATGTCTCGAGTCTTGATTATGTTTTGTCTTGCTCGGGACGAGCAAGGTTTAAGTGTGGGGGAGTTGTTAAGGGTGATTTTATACGTTTTATAAGGATATATTTTATATCAATTTCCCCCATATTCGTATGTTTCTCATAGAAATCGAGCTTTATAGTGAAATATTGAGCAAATGGGTTTTAAAAGTCTTTAAGTGTAAACTTGAGCTAATTTCGTGATTTTATTGGTAGTTATCTATGGTTTTACACTTTGCGTGTTCTTATGGTTTTGAAGGTACATTTACATGTCATGGAGAGGGATGAAAGGAGCTTAAAAGATGTTCAAGTGATGATTTGCATGGAAGGAAAGAGATAGAGATGAAGTTGGAATGAAGATCAAGATGAATTTGGAAGAAAAAGAGTCTGAACGGGCGTCCAAGTCCCGTCCAGAGTGGACTGGCGTCCAAATAAGTGGACTGGCGTCCAGGAGAGGAAATTTGATACAGAGAGTTTGGACGCCATAGTGAACGAGCGTCCAGAGGCACCAGACTGGCGTCCAGAATCCTTGGACGGGCGTCCAACACCGACATAGCAGCAGCCGACCTATTTTTCCTATAAATAGCAGCGCGATTTCAACCCTAAAACGCATATTATTGACTCTTATTGATACATACTCATAAGAGAAAAACCCTAGGCGGCCCCAGCCCCTTTGGGGAGGCTGGGGTTGCGGATTAGTTAGGTTTTTATTTTCGTTTTCTTTTCTTGTTCGATCTTGATGATGGCTTGAAGTCTGCGAACTTGAATGCGATGCCATGGAGATTTTCCAAATGTTTTTATTCTTTCTTTGGATAATCTTGTGAGTGATTTTATTTAGAGTTTGTATCTTTACTTTGTTTATTTGTTTATGCAATCGATATCGGAAGATGTATTGCTATTTGATGTTTACCGTATGATGGAAATCGGTGTAAACCTTAGATCACCATAGGAAAGATTAGACTTTTAACCTTGACATAACGGAAGTTGATAGGTTAGATTTCTAGGTTGTTAGATCTAATAAATCTTGCACCTTGTTTTGAGAGCGTTAATCTCTATAGATCGGAAGATGATGAGATTGATAGACGGATTACTTACGGAAGTAGGAATTCATACCTTTGATTAGGTGAACCACAACTTTGATTGAATCATCATAAGATAATCTAGGGAAGAATTAAGGGTTGTGGGATGGTGGATCATGTTTGTTCTATGTTGATTCGCTTCAGTCATTATCATGATAGTTAGTTTTATTGTTTTCTTAGTTGTAGTTTTATTTTATTTGTTTTTGTTCACAACGATATTTTCCTGGCTTTGGACTGGCAATCCTCTATCCAGTTTATTTTCCGTTTTAGTTTAGGTTTAGGAATAATTGTATCAACCTTAGGAGAATTAATAAGAACTAGATTAAACAACCTCGATTCCCTGTGATCGACTCCGGTATTAATCCCTATACTACGATCCCTACACTTGGGGAATACCGGATTTATAAATTTTATTACTTGTTTGCTTTGTTAGATAAAATCCGAGACAGATACCTCCTACACCACAGGAGAAAGGGAGACATACTGGATTACACCACCCGGAACTTCCATAAACAAACTCTGTGTTGATTTACTTTACGCATTTGTACTTGCATAATCATTTTATCACTACACTCAGCAAACATTAGACACTGAGTCAGCACAGAACTGATACATAGGAGACTTAGATTTTTATTGACACATCTATTGCACAAAAGGCTTGATCTTATCCGCTGCAAGTTAATACTGTACCAGCATTAGCTAAGCTGAATTAACTAACTCCTACACAGGATTAAAGTGTTGGAACGAAACTAAACTGAGCCATATTGTATATCAGCTTGATAGTTCAGTTCCTGGGGTATTTTCAGTTTTGGGAAAGTTTTTGGTGACAAGTTTATTAACCCCCCCCCCCCCCTCTAAACTTGTGTTATCCTTTCCAATGGACCAACACTTTCTTTTTATCACTGTTCATAGTACTGACATTGTCAGTCAGCTTTTTTTCAGTTTTCAGACTATTCACCCTTTGACTTATAACCATTGGATAATCCTCTGAATATTTCCAACGTTCCTTTTATCTTGACCATTGATTTGTTGACAAAATCAAGGTTTGTAATCCATCATTATCCATTTAATTTTTCATTGTAAACTTTGATTAAATCGAGATTTCCACTCAGCAGACACATGGAGTATATCAGTCTGCTGATGTACATATCTGTTAGCTGATTTGAGACTGCTGTGTTTCAATGACACTTCAGCCAACTGCTTCACATCTAACTTTTTATTGCGAAGTTAGAGTACACCATTTTGATTATATCTAAGTTCCAATCACCACATAACTTTATGGAACTTAGACCTTGTACACAAGGTATATGTAATCAGTTTAGGTCATCATAGACTTCCCTAAATTCTGATTCCATATCCTTGACTTTAAATACTAAGTTTGATCCCTTAGCCTTCAATAACTGAGTTTGAACCCTCAGCCTTCAACCATCAGCAGGTTCCTAGTTAGTCTACTGACCTAGATAGGTCTGCTGATAAAGTCAGCTGGCCTCTTTACAGTGCTTGTTTGATCAAACCTATACAATGATCAAACTCTAGTAAACCTATACATTTAATCTAGACATATTTTTTTCTTTTCTCTATAACAGCTAGTCTGGCACTCATCATTAAAACTTAAAATATGTCCGACACAGTCTATCTGGCACAAGCAACCACCACACTATCTTAAAGATTATGTGTGTAACCAAACCTTTGCACACACCACTTCTAAATACCCTATTCAAGAGTATGTATCATATGATTTGCTTACACCTACATACAAAAAGTTTGCTTTGAGTGTAAATATTACAGGTGAACCAGCTAGCTATCAAAAGGTAGTCAAAGACATCAAATAGAGGGAGGCCAGGATTGTAGAAATTGGAGCTTTACAGAATAATCATACATGGGATGTTGTTTCTCTACCCAAGGGCAAGACACCAATTGGATGAAGATGTGTTTATAGGGTGAAATAGCTACCAGATGGGACTGTGGAGAGATTAAAGGCACGTCTCATGGCTAAGGGGTATACTCAACAGTTGGGGGTGGACTATCATGACACTTATGTACCTGTTGCCAAACTCACAACAGTCAGGATCTTTATAGCCGTAGCTGCTGCAAAAAATTGGTACTTGGAGCAACTAGACATCATAATGCCCATCTCCATGGTGATTTGCCAGAAGAGGTTTACATGAAACCCCCCCCCCCAAGGGTATGACACCACCATTCCTAATGTTGCATGCACACTCCGGAAATCATTATACGGGTTAAAATAGGCTGGACGCCAATGGAATGCAGGGCTCACTTCCTATCTTATTACTTTGGGGTTTCAGCAATCTAAAACTGACTATAGCCTTTTCACTAGGGGCAAGAATGATGATTTGGTCGCTCTGTTAGTCTACGTTGATGAAATTATCCTCACCGGACCAAACACGACACTTATTCAAGAAATCAAAGAACATTTAGACAAGGAATTCAAGATCAAAGACCTAGCCAAACTACATTACTTTTTGAGGGTGGAAGTGGCGCGTAGTAAGAAGGGAATTACCTTATCACAGCGCTAGTACACCATGGATCTTCTCTCCGAACATGGTTTTCTTGCATGCAAACCGGCAGCTACCCCAATGGTCTCAAGTAGCAAGCTTGCTCAGGATGATTCTCAACCCTTAACGGACAATAGCCGATATCACAGTTTGGTTGGGAAACTAATTTACCTAACCTTCACTCGGCCGGACATAAGCCTCGCCTTTCAATAGCTGTCTCAGTTCCTTGATTGCCCTACCATTAATCATCAACAAGCAGTGGTCCGCCTCCTTCAATTTCTCAAGAACTCTCCTGGTCAAGGGTTGCTCTATCCTACCGGATCTACTATAAATCTTCAAGCTTTCACTGATTCCGGTCACCGGGTACCTTCTTCACTGGATTTACAGGCCTATTCCGACTCCGATTAGGCTAGATGCCCGGACACCCTCCGTTCCATCACCGGCTGGTGCGTCTTCTTAGGCCCGGCTTTAATTTCCTGGAAAGCCAAGAAGCAAAGCACCGTTTCACGCAGTTCAACGGAGGTGGAATACTGAGCTATGGCCACCACATCATGCGACTTACAGTGGTTACTTTATCTCCTCTCCGACATCGGTGTCCATCCTTCATTACATATACCGTTGTTTTGTGATAATAACAGTTCACGGTATATCGTGGAGAACCCCGTATTTCACGAGTGAACCAAACACATAGAACATGATTGTCATTTTATTCGGGACAAGTTTCAAGCTGGCCTACTCGTTTCAACAGGCATTTCTACCGGGCAACAGTTAGCCGATATTTTCACCAAGCCTATTTACGCTCCACGCTTCAATCAACTCTCTCGTCAACTAGGCTTATACTTCATTTACTCCCAGTCCAGCTTGAAGGGGGGTGATAAAGTTCTTAATAAAGACAGTAAAAGCATCCAGTCAAAGCGATAAATTGCATAGGAGTTTCGACAATCAAGAGTTACAAATATTCTTGGAATATTCCCCTGAATATTCTGTGTTGACTGAATATTCCATAGAATATTCCTCATTGACTGAATATTCTCCAGAATATTCCCCGTTGACTGCTAACAAGTTGATCAGTCCTAGAAAATGTATAAATAGGGGATCCATGTACACAACAAGTCAACAATTACATTTTCTTTGAAATAATAACTTTTCTACATTGTCAATAATGGATTTGATATTGCTCCTTTAATAAATGTTGAAAACCTGTGTAAAATCTAAACTAAGTGTATTTAGTCTAAAGATTGGGGATGCGAAGTTTTTTTTTATTTTTATGCATGGGGTTGGGAGAAAATTTGAAAGCGCAGGGTTGCAGTTATTCATGCTTTTTCAAGAAAACATTTTCAAGTTGTATTAGATTTTTTCGGGTGTGGTTTATGTTGAGTTAGGGGATAAGTTGGTGGCAGAGATGGAGATAAATGGAGCTTGACGTGTTGGTGGATTAATGTAAGGGTTGCGGCTGATTTATGTTTTCTTATGTAAATAATTTAAAACAAGTGGAGGCGTGTTTCGTATGTGAGTTTTTTTATTTGAAATTAAAACTAATCTTTTTTCATGAGTTATTCAAATAGTATATTTTTCCTTAACAAAACCAACGTAATGTGTGGATAGATTATCTAAGTTCTATACTATATAACATTACTTTTCTAACTTAAAATTATCATTTCCAAATAATTATATTCTAATATTTTATTTTTATATTTTAATTTAATCACCATGCATCACACGGGTTTTACGATTAGTATATATATATATATATATATATATATATATATATATATATATATATATATATATATATATATATATGCACGTCGTAAATCTTTTGGAGTCATACATGTCATATTTGAACATCTCGCATGATTTGCCACGCACAACTGAAACAAAAACTACTTAAGTAATCTACGATGTTTTGATAGTGATTTGATAGATTTATTGAATAACAATATATTTTGTCATTAAGTAAAATGAATCATTACAGGAGTTTATATAGCTAGCCACAAGGCTATAAACGTAAATACAAAGATAATTAAATATAACTATCGTCTAATACGCTCCCTCAATCTGACGGAGCTGTGCGAAGGCCAAGCTTGGAAATGAAAGCAGAAAAGGACAAACGGGGCAGTGGCTTGGTGAGGACATCGGCCAACTGATCAGCAGTAGCTACACGAGCAACACGAACAAGTCCTCTCTCAACATGCTCACGAATAAAGTGATAATCTATAGCAACATGCTTCATGCGCGAATGAAACACTGGATTGGCGCTTAGTCGAAGAGCACCTAAATTATCACAAAAGATCACTGGCGTGGTCTGAACCGAAAAACCGAGATCTGCAAGCAGATAGGTCAGCCAAGCAATCTACTGCAGCTGATGTCGACCAACGATCAGTATTCACCGTGGACGAACGAGCGACTGAGGTCTGCTTCTTGGAGCTCCAGGAAATCGCATTCCTTCCCAAGAAGACTATATACGCAGAGGTAGAAGTATAACCTGCTTCCCTATTCCCCCCCGTCAGAATCAGAGAAAGCATGCAGAGCCAACGGCGAATCCTGATATAACTGCAGACCCATAGTGGCGGTGCCAGACAAGTAACGCAACACACGTTTGACTAACATCCAATGGTACTCAGGTCGGAGCATGCATAAAATCGAATGAGCTTATTAACGGCAAACTGAATGTCAACCCGTGTAAAGCATAAATACTGTAAAGCCCCCAAGATTTGGCGATACTGAGTAGGGTTTGAGAAAGCTGGAGAGACAGCAGGATCACCAGAAAAAGCATCAGCAGGCATAGGCGTGGAGACGGGTTTGGATTCCTCCATATGAACCTGAGATAATAACTCACGAGTGTACCTGGTTTGCGTGAGGAGCATGCCCAGAGGAGAATGTGTGACCTCAACCCCCAAGAAATACGATAAGAGACCCAGATCCTTAATAGAGAACCTAGAAGCAAGCTGATCAATAGTACCCTGAACCTGCTCAGCCGAGCTACCTGTAACAATAATGTCATCGACATATACCAAGAGCATAGTAATACTGGTGGACGTGCGACAAACAAACAAATGATTTAATCAAAAACCGAATTAACAAAACCCATAGTAAGAAGAAAATTTTTGAGCTCATGGTACCAGGCACGAGGTGCCCGCTTAAGGCCATAAATTGCCTTACTTAAGCTTACACACAAATGTGGGTTTAGTAGCATCCTCAAACCCAGCGGGTTGACTCATATAGACATCTTGACCAAAGTCCCTGCAGAAGGCATTGTTGACATCAAGTCGGCGAAGGCACCAACCCATGGAAACCGCAATACTAAGAACAAGTCGAATCGTAACGGGCTTGACGACGGGACTAAAGGTCTCAAAGTAATCTAAACCAGGCCGTTATGTAAACCGCTTGGCAACCAAATGAGCCTTGTACTTGTCAATTGAGCCATCCGGTTGCCGCTTAATTACAAACACCCACTTACGACCAACAATGTTTAAATCAGACGACGGGGAACTAAGGACCACGTATCATTGCGGCGAAGCGCACTATACTCGCGGACATCGCAACACACCATCGCGCGGACACCGCAAGGCCTGCTTAAGGGTAGAGGGCTCGGTTTCAAGGTAGCGGTTTTGTAACTGAGCTTGGAGGTTGAAGATGGTACGAGGTTTGTATATTTGGTTTCTAGAGCGAGTTGTCATAGAATGTGTTGGTGGTGGGGAGGAGGTGGGAGCGGAGGTGGAATCAACTCTTTGGAGGCATTGGATGAGGGAACAGGAGATGAAGACAAAGGAAGGCTATCGGATGGAGGGCCGGTGCTCTCGGGTTGGGGCCTGGTGTTCTCGGTTGGGGGGGTTGCCGTGGGGGGGAGGTGACGGACTGGAACCGCAGCAGGCTCATAATACTCAGGTGGTAATAAGGCTGATAGAGAAGGTGCTGTATGGTCTATAGGAATGGTAGCAAAAAGAAATATATCCTCCACAAAGCGAACATTGCGGGATGTGTACAGACGGGATGCAGATAGATCCTAGCAAAGGTAGGCACTTTGAGTGATGGAGTAGCCAAGGAAGACGCAAGGTTTAGAAGGGGACTCAAGTTTGTGATTATTGTATGGTTTAAGCCATGGATAACACAGACACCCAAAGACTCGAAGTTTGGAATAATTATGAGGGTCCGAGAAGAGCTTAAGATGAGGGGAGAGCATGTCAAGATTTCTTGTAGGCATACGATTGATGAGATAGACAGCTGCACTTGAGGGGAAGGAATGCGATTTCCTGGAGCTCCAAGAAGCAGACCTCAGTCGCTCGTTCGTCCACCGGCCCCGAATACGATGATCGCGTTAATAGCGCATCTGCGGCAGAGATTGCTTGGCTGACCTATCTGCTTGCAGATCTCGGTTTTTCGGTTCAGACCACGCCAGTGATCTTTTGTGATAATTTAGGTGCTCTTCGACTAAGCGCCAATCCAGTGTTTCATTCGCGCATGAAGCATGTTGCTATAGATTATCACTTTATTCGTGAGCATGTTGAGAGAGGACTTGTTCGTGTTGCTCGTGTAGCTATCTAACGATCAGATTGGCGATGTCCTCACCAAGCCACCGCCTGCTTGTCCTTTTCGGTCATTTCCAATTGGTGTTAGTAAAGCCATTACTATATTTCCTTATATCGCCTGCCAGTGTGGCATAAGAGGAGAGAGGTCCGACACTTGTTTTTTTTTTTTTTTTTTTTTTTTGGGAAGTGTGGGCGTGTTAGAAGAGAGAGGCCCAACACTTGGTTTTTTTTTTTTTTGTTTTTTTGTTTTTAATTATGCTAGAAGCGGGGTTCAACTCGTGATCTTCTAACTCGATACTGTGATAGATTTATTGAATAACAATATATTTTGTCATTAAGTAAAATGAATCATTACAGGAGTTTATATAGCTAGCCACAAGGCTATAAACGTAAATACAAAGATAATTATTAAATATAACTATCGTCTAATATGATTTTGTGTCAAATGTTGTGAACTTTACACATGTAATGGAGATGGACATATTTCCTCGTACATATCTTTTTATTTATTTTTTATTTTTATTTTTATTTAAATGGTAAAACTAAAGGTTGAGCCTCAGTCCAATGATCCTTGATCACTATGCATCTTTAGAGTTTTATTAATAACGTAAGTCAATATTTGTATTTTAGTGTTCTTTTGTTACGAGAAGTTGATACACACGATATACAACTTTAATTTCACGTCCAAACAGAGGCGACGTATTTATCTCTGGATAAGGAAGCGATAAATTTTTAAAGAAAAATAAAAATCGAGGAGAAGCAAACAGCATGGATCTTACATATATTAGTAGAGACTTTTTCGGATTGAGGAGAGGCGATTCTTTCTTAATCAGATGTAGTTCCGCCATCAGATCGAAATCAAAGACAATGTCTTTGACCGCCTATACACCAACATTCCACGGGTTCCGACTTTTTTATTTTTCTTTTCTCGAAGGGGATGGAGTCAATTTCGAGGTCATATGTTTCTCTATCAAATTGTTTTTTTATTTTAAAATGTTTGAGAAAGTAAGCACATGTCAAATATAAGGCAACCTGAAACTCAAAATTGGAATATAGCGAAGGAGATCGAACGGCAATCCAGGTACAAGAATAATTGTATGTATAGGCTCAGCTGGTTTATACATACAATTTTATGATCGATTTTATTTGTATGGTTCTACCTATTAGCTGGCGGGTGGTTTTCAGGTGGTTGTCCGGTTGTAATCATTTTTCGTTAGTAATACAAATATTTTGTTTCAAGAAGAAAAAAAAACAGCTGGACCTATTTTTGAACACATCAAAATCAATTAATTTTAGACCTTTTCTTTAAGATAGTGACACACACATATATATATATATATATATATATATATATATATATATATATATATATATATATATATATATATATATATATATATAGATACCCTGTAGAAGCAATCAAATTCAACAAACCATCTCTCCTTCATTTAACATTTTAATTTCGATACTCTCATTCCAAAATGGTGAAGCTAACCGTTATCGTATTTACGGTTTTGTGCTTGCAGTTTTCTATCTTTCAGAAAACTCTTTCATTTGTGACGTACGCTGTCCCTACCAACGAAAAAGACCATGACGCAGTCATGAATACGTTATCGTCTGATGATGGTTTGATAATCAGTGGAGGAAGTACTGTGAACCCATTCAGCAACCTGAATCGCAAACTGCTGGTGACTTGCTGTGAAGTCTGCACCAATTGCAGTGTTTGTGTTGATTGCAATAACTGCTACATAAGTGCTAATTGCTGTGGTTCATGTGATTGCTGCCCCGACTTACAACAACGCAATTGAATATAAAAACTTTCTAAAGCTGGAATGAAAACTGATCAGACCTTTAATTTGATAATATCACGTTTGCAATAAATATATCAGGGTATTCAGAAGCGAGCCCGTATCCTTTCATGTGAACTTTACGGTATATAGTGGAAGATATCCGGATGGATGTCTCTCACGCACAACACCGTAAAGTCACGGAAGAGATCTAGCCAGACTCGTTCTGAAGCGTGCTGTGTAAAATTAATAATTCAAACACCGTTTCTAGGTGTATGTATGTATGCTTGTTTGTTTGTTTTATATTTATTTTTGGTGTGTCTTTGTTTTTCTGGTGAGAAAAAAATGTGGGTTTGTACTTATATATGGAATAATATTTTGTGTTAATAAATTACTCTATCTGCCTTTGAACATATTTCGACCGGCAGCTTGGGTCATTGTTTCTTGATCATTGATTAACAATGCTTTGGGGTGTTCATTAATCATTGGATGATATACATATATGTATATCAGTATTCTCATTCCATATATATATTCAAAATTATGCCAAGATAGTGTAAATAATGTTGGATTTGCTGTCGTAAATTGCATATTTTAGTAGTAGTATGCATTAATTCGAGTTTCTGTTCAGATAAATATTGTTGCAACAAAACGGGGATTGACCTCTACAATGCAAAGAGACGTCTGCAATGCGCAGAGTAATGTCTGTTTCTCTTGCAACATCTTCGAAACGGCGTGTTTTGCTTATAAAAAGCATAAGGCTGCATAATATTTATTGCTATAAATAGAATCCTCGGCATGATTGCTCCATACATCAGAATAAATTAAATCAAGTGGACTACTAGAAGTAAAAGGCTACAAAGGTAAGGACTGACGATGGAGTTTAGGCATTTGACATGCAACACAAACAGATGTAGGGGCTGTTGAGTGTGCCGAGATATTACCGTGACGCAAAGTCTGACGAAGAACCGGTAGTGACCTAAATGTTGATGTCATTGAGCGACATAAGAACAATTGGAAACATGAGTTTGAGCTGGGAAGTGTTGGAAAGACTGTGAAAAGTGATAAAGGTCATCTTTAAGGTTACCCTGGTGATGGATATGGCCCGAGTAATCCCTTTAGAAGAAAATAATTATGGTAAAATTCAAAATACACATCATAATCTTTAGCAAACCGGAAACAAAAAGAAGATTACCATATATGGAAGGAGCAACAAGCACATGATTTAAGACAAAAGAATTATTAGGAGTGGTAAGACGGGTTGAACCATGGCGTGTAATAGGAAAACCTGTACCACCACAAATATTCAGATGTTTAGGGCCATCGTAAGCTTTTGCTAAAGAGGATAAATTGCAGGGATTATTTGTGGAGTGACGAGAGATACCTATATCGACAATCCAAGCAGTAGAGGGTGGGGTGTTGCCGTGTTGGGCGTTGTGAGATATGCCTAAGTGAACGAGCGGAGCGGGCATAAATGAGTGATGGATCAAACAAGTGCCAACACGTGTGGATCGTGTGCCAACCTTCTCGCATAGCTGGCATGTCGGGAGTTGGCTGGATGATGTAGGATGCAGTGGAAGTGGGTTGGGATGATACAAAGCACGACTACGGCCTATAAATGAGCCTTGCCCTGGCCTCGATTATGTTGGTAGCCGGACTGACCACGGGTACGGAAGCTGCTGGATAAAGAAGGATATGCCGCAACATTGGCTGTAAGAGAAGCAGGAGGTAGAGCCGGACCAGAGTCGGCTGGTGGTGATTAATTCGGGCTTTGGTGGTTACACCCATCGAGTAGACATTATCAAGAGTAACATTAGCGTGGGAAGAAATCAACGTAACTAGAGAATCATACTGAGAACCAAGGTCAACCAAAACATAAGGAATAATATCATCATTATTCAAAGGATGCACAGCCATATATAATTCATCCTTAATGCGTTAGGTAGTCATGAAGTAGTCTGTAGCCGAAAGATAATCTTTGCGAGTAGATGCCAGTTTTGTACGTAGATGAACAAGTTGAGCCCTAGATTGGGAGGCAAAACTTGTTTGTACAGAACGCCAAATTTGACCGAAGGTGGAAGCATTATATACGTGCAAAAGATCACTACAAAAAACACATTCTTTAGCGGCGGATACTTTTTGGCCGCTAATTCTGAAAATCCGCCACTAAAGGTTTATAAAAGCCTGCATAACATAACTAATGAAAATCAGGGCACACCGATAATAAACTAGAAAAAATGATAATTCAATATCATCGACATTTTGAGATCAAAAGGATACAATCATCAAAATCACCTCTTCAACATTCTGAGCAGTTTTAGCAGAGCACCCCATAAAAATCAAGCCATGTTCCTAGGCAAACTGTTCTCCTTCCTCGGTGCTGATGAAAATCATGTTCTTATTTCCCCTGTTTTTTATAAGTTTCAACAAAAAATAGAATCTAATACTTATGGACACTTTTATTTAATGTTTAGAAGATTATCTTGAAATGAATGACCTGGAGAAGAAGATTGCAGCAAGAGCGACCAAGCCCTTATAACATATCACAGATTTCAAGCGGTAAATATCATAAGAAGAAAGAAAAATAATATTATGTAAAACAGAAGCATGCTTAGGCTCATAGATAAGCATCTTGGACATATGAGTCTTACTTGGCCAAACATATAACCACAAAACCTCAGATCACTTCGATTGTCAAAGAAAATCTCATCAAGAGAAACAACTAAAAAACAGATGGCTTTAGGCATGAAATCAAGAAACATCATAGAAGAATGAATAACAGCCACAGTAAGCATATGTGCTCTTCTTTTTTCCTGGACTGTCCCACCATCTAATTGAATAACATATCACATGTTAAAGTTGCCCTTCTCTTTTAATCTCAATTTTATAGACTGGTATAAACACAACAATAATTGATACTTTGCAGTACACATCAAAAAGCTGAAAAACTGAACAAACATCAATCCTCACCATTTCTAACCCATTTTCCCACTCCTGGTCTGTGCCACAAGCCTTTTTACAAACATTTGAGGGGTAAGCGAGAAGGGAACCTTAAAACACAACGTCCACTGGGTTGACCACTGATTAACCTAGTTAGCAAGACATAATGCAAATGGATCAGTCTATTAACCTAGTTAGAAGATGCATAACATACACATAACAGACTGAACTCTAGGATTCTATTCAAGCAGGTTCAAGGACTGGACATACATACCTTATCCTAAAACATAAAGAAAGGCTAGGCAGATTCCAAGGATTTGAAAACACATCTATCATGGAAACTTCTTTAGACAAAAAAGGATTTCCATCAGGGCTTAGCAGCAACAGCCAAAGCTTTTGAAAAGCTAAGTACATCATAAACAGATAACAATAAAGCATGGTTTACTGAGAAAGAGGCCTATAAATTTCAAGAATCACATAAACATTACCTTCATCAAAAAGCTTTATCAGTGGCATGCTCTACTAAACATGTTCTGGTTAAGCAATCCTTGAAGCGAAATATATAGATCTTTGTTTCTGTTCCGAAGATCTCCTCTGTTTTCCTCAACGTGTCCTAATAGACGAAGAAAGCCAAAAACAGAGTGTTCAGTCAAGCAGAAAACAAGAAATCAACGATTCCTCAAACAGCTATTTTTTACCTTGAAATCAACGAAGAAGAAGAAGATTGATGTACAAGAGAAATTTCCTGTCCTGGGACGAAGAACTTTGTTTAGTTAAGCTGTTTTTTGCATATATTTTGGTGAAGACTTCACAATAGCATAGTTTCAATCTGCAAAACCCTTTTGCACCTGCTACATTATAACTTCTGCAGAGAAAACCCATCAATTTTTTAATTCTTTTTTCTTGATTAAGATGAAGATGCAGATGC
This sequence comes from Gentiana macrophylla, assembly GCA_026214975.1. Taxonomy (NCBI): domain Eukaryota; kingdom Viridiplantae; phylum Streptophyta; class Magnoliopsida; order Gentianales; family Gentianaceae; genus Gentiana; species Gentiana macrophylla. The sequence goes on along the minus strand of JAOBSW010001227.1, from coordinate 24,722 downwards.
TTTATATATCCAAAGATAATGCACAGCACATGCAAAAAAAAAAACCAGATTACATAATAGAAAGATGATCAAACAAACCCAAAACAACCTAGACAGACCTGGACTTATAACAGATTGCACAAAGTAATTCTAAGCAGAACATAGCTTCACACAAGGCTAATAAACTACATACAAAACAAACACATAAGCTTCCACACCAAGTCTACAACACATGCAAATAAAGCAGACATGTTCAGAGCTGAAAGTTTAATCATATCAGAAGCATAATAGGGGATATGATTGGGGCAGGCTCAAAACAGTGCAAAGGTTAAAAAAGTACTTCAAGTCTCACACTCCAAATATTTCAAGTCATACTACAAATGCAAGCAAACGGGGGATACCTAAGTGCACTAATTGAAAAGAAATATATCCTGAATTATTTATCTATTCGAAAACAACTGCGAAAATACACGAACTTGACAATTTTCATCTTTCTATGAGGACATAAAGTCCAAAGAAAATACATAGGCCATAATCCATCGAATTCATCTCATTTCCCCAGTTTTTATGAGTTTCAACAGAATTAGAATCTAATATTTATGGACACTTTTATTTAATGTTTAGAAGAATACCCTGAAATCATTGTGTCATCTTCGATCTGCCACAATGGGAAAATAAGGAACCACTTTCTTGGAAAAGAATCGGCCCAATTTTTGCCATTGTGGATCGTCACATAGATCACCAAATCTAATTACTTCACGAGACAATACATCGAATTCCTACCAACCGATAGTTGTCTCACAAGTATTTCATCGAACACCATTTATGAGTCGATCCATTCTCGTTCTGTCATTCTTTCTCCGACGGAAAAAGCAAAAACTTTCATCTGCCCTGTAAATATCGATGATAGAGATTGTGCTTCTGGCATCGTTTACAATAAAAATTGTATAATTCTTACAAAGGCTCATCTTATTGAACCATAGATATTTGAATTGCGCTATTGGATTAGAATCTGAATCACGCCGTTGGATAGTGACCGGTGCTACTGGCTTCTGGATTTCATTTCATCGACTGCGTGTAAGTAGCATCAATCTCGGTTCAGTCGCCGTGGAGGATCATATTCTCACGAGCTTCCTTTGAAGCCATGGAGTCTCAGCGGTTATGGACTTCCTTCGGTGAATCTGAGAGCTAGTCTGTACCAAAAGCCCTACCTTACTTTATTTTTTTTTCTGGCTCCAGCAAAATAAATAAACGTGTATATAAATGTGTATATACATATACATGGATGACATTATTCAATGGTGGATGGTAAATAAGCCGCTAGAAAAAAAAGGTTTTTGTTACGGATTAATCCACCGCTAAATACGATACGATCAACCTTTTATCGGCGGATGTACAAAAATCACCGTTAAACCACATTAGTAGCGGTGGAATCTAAAATCCACCACTAAAATTATGCCATTAAATAGCAAGTTTTTATAGTGATTATCCATAAGAGATGAGGTGATAGTCACGAGAATCAAGCTATCTTGCTTGAGCCAATGATCATCGCCATGTTAGGTTTTTGGATGCCGTTATCATTGATTGTGTAAGATCGATGGTGGAGTGGGAGAATCATCAACATTGTCGAGAACGCCTTGACCACAGAGATACGGAATAATCTGAGCACGCATAGAGAATAGTTTTGATGGGAGAGTCTTGTTATATGAATAGTACTTGTTATATGAATAGTACAAGGAGTGAAGGTTGGACAAGAAGATAGAATAGAGGAATTTGGAGAAGAGGTGGCCAAAGAGTGGGGGGAGTCATCGCCCATGGCTTCCGTTTGGAAGGTGAGATGGGGTGGGGGATTAGTTTTCTAGTTTTTTAGGCGAGTGTCTCGGATTTTATGCAATGAAAATAAACAAGTAATAAATTTATAAATCCGGTATACCCCAAGTGTAGGGATCGTAGTATAGCGATTAATACCGAGTCGATCTCGAGGAATCGGGTATCTAGTTCATTAATTTTCCTAAGATTGATACTATTCTTATTAAAACCTAAAATAACAAAACAAAAGATAAAGCTGGACATAGGATTGTCGGTCCAAAGCCGGGAAAGATCGTTGCAAAAACATAAATAAATAAAGCTACAACTAAGAAAAAGCGATAAAACTAACGAATCATGATAATGGTGAAGCAAATCAACATCGGACAAACCATGATCCACCATCCATGACCACTTATTCTCCTCTCAGATTATCTCATGATGATCTAATTAAAGATGTAGTTCACCTCACATAAGTATGAATTCTACTCTCGTAGATAATTAAGCCTATCAATCTCTCATCTCTCGATCTATAAGATTGGCGCTTTATCAAAACAAGGTGTAAGATCTCTCAATCTAGCAACCTAGAAATCTAACATATCAACTCTCGTTATGTCAAGATTAAAAATCTCATCTTTCTATGGTGATCTAAGGTTTACACCGACTCTCGTCATACGGTAAACATCAATAACAACAATCTCTCGATATCGTTGCATAACAAATAATCAAAGGAAAGAAACAAGCTTTAATTAAAACACTCACAAAATCATCCAAAGAAAGAATAAAAATCTTTCTGGAAAATCTTCCATGGCTGCTCCAAGTTCACAGCTTCAAGCCATCATCAAGATCGAACAAGAAGAAGAGACATAAATAAAACAACTAATCTAACCCTCGGTCGACCAAGCACCAAGGCTTGGCCGACCGAGCACAACTCGGCTTCAGAATTTAGGATTCTCTGCGGCTGTTGTGATATGTATATGATATGATTAGAGTTGAGAATGCGCTGCTATTTATAGAAAACTAGGTCGGCTATGCTTAAGTCGGCCGTGGACGCCCAATCCACTCCTTACAGGCCTTGATTCGAACGTGTAAATTCTTGAGTCGGGCCGAGTCTTCTCAAGCGCCAGATCTATACAATTACGGGCGCCCGTCCACTGAAAATCTGAACATCTGAACCAAATTTCTCCCCTGGGACGCCATCCACATCTTTGGGCGCTTGATCCACCTGGGCGCAATGTTAAGCGCTTTCGTCCATCTTGCATCTTCATTCCAATCTCATTTAGCATCTTCATCCTTCCATTAAATCTCCAATTATGACATGTTTATGCACCTACAAAACCACAAAGACATGCAAAGTGTAAAACCATAGATAATTACCAATAAAACCACGAAATTAGCTCAAGTTTACACTTAAAGACTTTTAAAACTCATTTGCTCAATAATTCGATTAAACCCTTAATTTCTATGCAAATAATATGAATATGGAGAAAATCATTATAAAATATAACGTTATAAATCATATAAAATCACCGTTAACAGCGAGAGGGTTAAGAATTGCGTAGGTAGGGAAAAACATGAGAGATGAGTTTGTAGTGAAAAGATAAAGGGTATTAGTGGTAATAATGGATAATTTTGTAGTGATGTGGCATGCTGATGTGTACAATCTGTTATGCCTAGATTGTAGTGTCTGCCTCATATATTATTCAGTGTACCATTCACAAAAGAATCTAATGAAAAAGATTTCATCGTCTCCTTTCTTATCTTGAGCTCCATCTTCTTCAATGGAGATTTTGTCATCTTTCTAAACTCAAACTTGGTATCGGAGCTAGCTGACCGGCGTCATGAGCTCAGAAGTATCCTCACCGACTGTAGCAGCAACAACACCGACGTTAACAGCAGCAACAACAACAGCTGCTACGGGAACAAATGGAACAGATGGAGCGACTTGGATGGCTACAAGTTCATTATGAAACACCACAGATTGCAACAATGGGAGTCAGATCCCAAGCTCCCATGAGTTCTTTTCTTGGATCCATGGCTTATCCAGGTTTCTTGTATCCGCATGTTGATTACACAAGAGGTATACCGTTTTCTCAAATCTCTGGTTCTATGGTTCCACCTTCTTTTCCTACTTTTATGTCAGCTCCTAGATCTGCTTCTCCTGGTTCATTTACACCAAACACGGCACCGTTTAACAGCCATCTCACTCAATCTTGCACTGTAAAATTGAATCGAGAGAACTATCTGCTTTGGAAATACACTGTGTTACCTATTGTTCGTGGACACAAACTGGAAGATCTGCTTCTTGGAACAAGGCCTAAACCACCAGAAACTAGTTTGTTTGGAATGTCAAATCCTGCTGCTGAAGAGTGGAAGACTACAGATCAGTTGCTTTTAGGGTGGCTACTTAGCTCCATGACTGAGCAAATTTTGATAGAAGTGATGGGTTGTAACACATCCCATGAAATATGGGCCACTCTTGAAACCTTATTCAATAATCAGTCAGAAGCTAGGATGTTGGAGTTCAAGAATGCCCTTACAAGATCTGAGAAAGGCTCCAAGTCTATGAGTGATTATTTGGCACAGATGAAGTCCTATAGTGATGAGTTTAGGCTGCTCTTTGCTATCCAATTACTAAGTCAAAACTGATTTTGGCTACTCTTGGAGGTTTGGACAAAGACTATGAGGCTGTGATTGTTAACATCACCTCTAGGATTGGATCTCTTACTTGGCCAGAGGTTCAATCACAGCTATTGACACATGAAAGGTTACTAGCCAGATTTAATCCTCATCGACAACATTTAGTGCAGGTGGTGGTAATCGATCCAATGCCTCTGCTCACTTTGTCTCCTATTCCCAAACCTCAAATTAGGGCAGAAATGGACCTGAACTCTCACTGGTAATGGTGCTCAAGGCAATTATAGAGGCGGAGGGGATCAAGAGGTGGCGAGGAATAGAGGTGGTAGAAGCCCAGTGGAAGAAGTGGACCTAGGATGACATGCCAAGCTGTGTGGAAAGAATGGACATCTGATGATAGATTCTTGTACGAGTTTGAGCATGAGTTTGACCTCCATCTCATCAATCTTTAGCTTCTTACAGGGTCTAAACAAATCTACTGCTTTTGTTGCTACTCCAAACAACATGTGGGAGACAATTCTTGGTATATGGACGGTGGTGCTACTAACCATGTCACTTGACCTTGGTAACATGTCCACTAAACAATAGCTACAATGGTAATGACACTTTGATTGTTGGAAATGGTGAGCAGATTAACTATAGCACATATTGGTTCCCTTTGTTTTGCATACACCACACAAACCACTTTTTGAAAAATGTGCTACATGTTCCACAAATCACAAAAATTTATTGAGTCTTTCAAAGCTTATTAACGACAATTGTGTTACTATTGACTTTGATGGTTTGTGTTGTTTTGTCAGGACAAAGCTACGGGGACAATGCTTCTCGGTCGACTTGAGGATGAGTGCAGTACAAGATAGCCACCTTTCGGGATGATCTTGATAAGACCTCCTTCACTCCAAACACTGTCTAATTGCTTTCATGTTGCTAAAAACTCACATCAATTGTAGTAATCTTGATAAAGTCTGATGTGTGGCACATGAGACTTGGCCACCCATCTAGTCAAACTCTCAACTCTATTTTAAGTCTTTGTAATGTTCAAACTGTTGGAAATTTGTCTTTACGTGAATCTTGTCAATTTGGTAAAAGTCATGCTTTATTTCACCTATTTACAGTACTCATGCTCTTTGCTAAGTTTGATTTGGTGCATCTTGACTTGTGAGGCCTGCCCCAATCAAGTCTCTGAGGGTATATAGCTATTATGTGCATTTTGTAGATGATCATACTAGGTATACTTGGATTTATCCTCTTAAGTCTAAGTCTGAAACCTTTGATGCTTTTCATAAGTTTAAGGCCCTGGTTACAACACAGTTTTCTAGTAAGATTAAGTGTCTCCAATCTGATTGGGGAGGAGAGTATAGGTCTTTCGAGAAATATCTTGACACCGAGGCATCACCTTTAGACACCCTTGTCCTCATGACCATGCTCAACATGGAAGGGCTGAAAGAAAGCACAGGCATATAGTTGAAACAGGGTTGACCTTACTTGCTCAAGCACATATGCCTTTGAGACTTTGGTGGCACAGCTTTCAAGCTGCTGTTCTTCTTATCAATAGTCTCCCAACTCCTGTTCTTGGTCATAAATCCCCCACTGAATGTCTCTATCACACTTTGCCTAAGTACAAGCAATTTAGGGTTTTTGGGTGTGCTGTGTATCCCAATCTCAGACCCTATCAACACCATAAATTTGAATTTCACAGCACCAAATGTGTTAATCTAGGATTGAGTACTTGTCACAAAGGTTATAAATGCTTAGATGCCACTGGCAGGATATATATATCTGCTAATGTTATCTTTGATGAAACCTCATTCCCTTTTGCTCAAGGTTTTACTCAAGGTCCTTCTAAACAAATTCTTGTTGATCCCTCAATTGCCACTCCTTCTTTCATTTTTACTACTCAGGAAGAGGGGGTGCAGAAGACAACAGACATCCTGAGCAGACTTCCTGAAGGAGACATTGATGTCTCCCCTGCCACTGATCAGGTATCTCAAACTCATGAAAACTCCTTTGATATTTTAAATGGTGCTTCTATATCACCTCATGATGCATCACCAGAGTCAAGTCCCAGTGTGCATACACATCACTCAAATTCTTCCACATCATCATCCTCAAACACACCTGACACTCCACCTGTTTCACAAGACAGTGTGGTTGCAGATGTTTCTCAAACTGTTGTGCAAACCAGAGTTCATCCCATGCAAACTAGGTCTAAGAGTGGGATATTCAAACCTAAAGTCTATTCTGCTGCCATAACTAGCTGTCACTCATTTCCAACAGAACCTGCAAATGTGTCTGAAGCTGCTAAAAGTTCAGAATGGAAAGATGCTATGGCTGAGGAATATAGAGCTCTTATTCATAATAAGACCTGGGAACTGGTGAACTTGCCATCAGGGGCAAGTGTTGTTGGAAATAGATGGATATTTAAGCTCAAACTTAGGCCGGATAGTGCTGTTCTAAAACACAAGGCTAGGCTTGTGCAAGGGATATAGTCGAAATTATGGGATAGATTACAATGAAACCTTTAGTCCTGTTGCTAAATCACCTGACAATCGAATTATGTTATCCTTGGCATTTCCATGGGTAGCCTATACATCAAGATAGACATTAATAATGCTTTTCTGAATGGTCCTTTGCAGGAAACAGTGTATATGGAACAACCAGAGGGATTTGTAGATTCTGTAAGACCACATTTTGTGTGCAAACTGAAGAAAGCTTTGTATGGGCTGAAACAGGCCCCTAGAGCATGGTTTGATGCTCTTAGGGCTCAGTTGACAAGTTGGGGTTTCAGTCAATCTGTTTGTGATACATCCTTGTTTATGCTCAAGGTGGACAACAAAGTTCTATTTACTCTTGTGTATGTTGATGATATATTGTTGTGAAAATTCTCATGTCGATTGAAGTTCATCAGTTGCTTGATTCCAGTTTTTCCTTGAAGGATTTGGGACCAGTATCTCACTTTTTAGGGATGCAAGTGACCAGAAACAGCAATGGCCTACATCTGAGCCAAGCCTATTATGCCTCACAACTATTAAAAAAACTTAATCTGGAGCATCTTAAGCCTTGCCCTACTCCTATGGTTCTTTGATAAGCATTTCAGGTCCAAAACAAGGGAACCTCTAGCTAACCCTGGTGTTTATAGAAGTGCTATAGGGGCATTGCAATATCTGACTATGACAAGACCAGATATAGCCTATACTGTCAACACTTTAAGTCAATTTATGCAAGATCCTCATCTTGAGCAGCTTTGGCAGCTCTTAAAAGACTTAGAGGTTTGTGCAGGTACATTGAGACATGGTTTGCAATTTACGCCTAGCAAAACTATGGAGCTACATGGGTTTCTGAGATGCCAATTGGGCGGCGTGTCCCTCAGAGCAGAAAATCTCTTTGGAGGTTCTTGTGTTTACTTTGGAAAGTCTCTTATCACTTGGAGTTCAAAAAAGCAATCTGTGGTGGCAAGTCCATTTGTGAGTCGAATCTGAGCCTTATCTAATCTTGGAGCGAAAATGAAATGGATCATGGAATTTCTGAAAGAAATCAGATTTGGCCTTCCTGCCATACCAACTCTATGGTGTGACAATACAGGTGCTACAACACTAGCTCAAAACCCTGTGTATCATGCTAGAACAAAGCATATTGAAGTAGATGTTCACTTCATTCGAAATCTGATTCTTGAAAAAGCGACTCAAGGTGCACTACATTCTACATCGGCCACAGGTGGCTGATATCTTCACCAAATCTTTACCAATAACAACTTTCTGCAACTTTAGAGACAAACTAAATGTAGTTGAACCACATATTAGTTTGAGAGGGGGTGAAAAGATAAAGGGTATTAGTGGTAATAATGGATAATTTTGTAGTGATGTGGCATGCTGATGTGTACAATCTGTTATGCCTAGATTGTAGTGTCTGCCTCATATATTATTCAGTGTACCATTCACAAAAGAATCTAATGAAAAAGATTTCATCGTCTCCTTTCTTATCTTGAGCTCCATCTTCTTCAATGGAGATTTTGTCATCTTTCTAAACTCAAACTTGTAGGCTCTAATACCATATTGAATTAATGTAATGTAAACGATACTTTTTCATTGATTGAAGTATGAGTACAATGGTTATATATATAGATGATACAAGAGGGATATAATACTGTAAACAAACATTAAATATCAACCCTAAGTTATGCTACTTGGTGTTAGAAAAGATTATGTTAATTATTATGATTAAGTTTTAATTCAGTTGTTTTAATTACCCAAGGCAATGTTAGCCAAGTTACTTTTGAGTTTCAGCGTACTTTCCATTATTAGAGTAGATGTGATGGCTTATAGCCATGATTCCATGATTCCTTGTTTATAGGAAGATTGTGAATAGGCATTTTAGATTGAGGCCATGATCTCATGTTTTCTATTTTATAGGAAGTGGACTAGTGGGTAGTTTATTACTACGTGTATACATATGTTTGATCCATCAATGAAATTCTTAAGTTTTTCCAAAAACTATCTCTTCCATAAAAGTTATCGGTGGTATCGAGCCATATTCTCAACATCAATTGGAGAAAGATCCATGGCCAAAACAAATTTTGTCAGGCTTTCATCCCAAGGTTTGATGGACATCATTATGATCACTAGAGCATGTTGATAGAGAACTTCATGCATTCTAAGAGTCTTGGACCATCATTGAGCAAGGAGTGGTTGAACCAAAGGGAAATCCACCCCGATTGAGGCTCGAGAGGCATATTTTGAGAGCTAAAAACTCAAAGATCTAAAGGCCAAGAACTATCTGTTTCAAGCAATATATAGAGCCATCTTTGAGACCATTCTCAGCAAGTAGTCATTGAAGGATATACAGGGGATTCAATGAAGAGGGCGTACCAAGGAAATGCAGGTGAAGATATCACATCTACAGGCCTTAAGAAGAGACTTTGGAACCACAAATGAAGGAGGGTGAACCTTTCTCAACTTATTGTGCCTGAACCATGGAAATCTGCAATAAAATGAGATTTCTTGGTGAAAAGATGGAAGATGTAGTAGTTGTGGAGAAAATTTTGAGGTCGCTAACCTCAAGATTTGATTATGTGGTGTGTTCCATTGGAGAATCCAAAGACACTGATGCATTGTTTCTTGATGAATTGCAAAGTTCTTTGCAAGTTCATGAACAAAAGATGAAGAAAGCTCAGCGACATCAAATGAAGAAGCGAGGCCTTGAAGACCACTTTGCCTATAATAAGCGATTATAGGGGAAAGGGTAGAGCGAGAGGAAGAGGTAGATGGAGGACTACGAGAGATTACGACAAGAGGACAACTCTTAGGTATCCAAGAATGGAGGGTAGAGAGTGCGCAAACATAAAGAATGTTGCATGCTTTAGGTGTCACAAACTTGGACACTACCGGTAAGAATGCTACACCAAATTTCCAGTGAGACAAGGAGAAAGGGACTCGTGAGTCACTTTGTTTGACAAAGAGGAAGATGAGACTTTGTTGATGACTACTCGGCATATCTGCGACTTGACACCCCAAGTATGGTATGTTGATACATGATGCACTAATCACATGTGTGGTAATAAGGCATCATTCTATTATTTTGATGAATCTTATCATTCAAAGGTGATGTTTGGAGATAACTCCCCAGTCAGTGTTAAGGGAAAAGGAAATATATGCATCAGATCCAAGAATGGGACATCTGAAACCTTTTTTAGTGTGTTATATGTCCCTGATCTGAAGTGAAATCTGTTAAGTGTTGGACTATTGCAAGAAAAAAGGATATTAAATTATTACGAAGAATAAGGAGTGTGAAATCAAGGATTCAAGCAAGGGAATCATAGCTAAAGTTCCAATGAATGGCAGCAGTTGTTTCCTTTGGAAATTAAAGAAAGCCACAAGCATGTCTTATGGTAGAATTGAAAGATGCATCTTGGTTATGGCATTATAGATATGGACATATCAATTTTGGTGGTTTGAAAACACTTGATGAAGGAAATGGTTAAAGGACTCCCACAGATTCGGACTCCTCATTAGATCTTTGAAGAATGCACTAAAAGAAAGCAACACGGACATCCTTTCCCAAAAGGCAAGTCTTGGAGGAGCAAAATAAGTGTTGGAACTCATCCATTCGACTTGTGTGGCCCAATCAACCCATCATCCAAAGGAGGTAAGAGGTATTTCATTACATTTCTTGATGATTTATCTAGAAAAACTTGGGTTGAATTATTGTCAAAAAGCACAGAAGCATTGAATGCATTCAAGGGCTTCAAGGCATTAAGAAAATGAGGCAGTCGATTATATCAAGAGTATGAAGCAGGCGAGAGGAGGAGAATTTTCTTAGCGAGTTTGAAGATTTACGTACCAATAATGGAATCGAAGAGAATTGGCAGTGGCGTATACACCACAAATGAGAATGGTGTATCGAGAGGAAGAATAGGACAATTACGGATATGGTAAGAAGCATGTTGGCCAATGGAAATGTGCCTAAAGATTACAGCCATAGGCGATGGGTTGGAGTGTGCATATTTTGAGCAGATGCCCAACATTCTCTGTTCGAACATGACACCGGAAGAAGCATAGAGCTCAATCAAACCATATGTAAGTCATTTTAAGATATTTGGATGCATTTCTTATGCTCATATTCGAGATGCAAACAAGAAGAAGCCGAGTGATAAAGTAGAGCAATGTGTTTTCTTGGGGATCGATGAAAAGTCAAGGCATACAAGTTGTTTAATCCTATAACCAAAGGATAGTGATCGTGAGAGATGTGTTGTTTGATGAGTTGAACACTTGGAATTGGGAAGCAAATAATGCTCAATTCCATCCAATTGAAATCTAATAGATGAAGATTCGACTAAGGGTCATGAGACTCGAAATCGTGAAAGAGATTTAGCGGACTCGAGTCGTGAATCAAGACCTTGAATTGACAACAAAAGTGAGGATTAATGGACCCAAGTTCAACAAACTCAAGTCATGAAATAGCAGTGAGGTTGATAGATAGACCTCAGTACTAGAAAAAGGCCGAGTGGATGGCTGATTTTGAGGTAACGGGTTTACCACAGCCCAAATGAGGCCACTTACTATGCTCTGTTATGCAAGTGATGATCCAAACACTTATGAGGAGGCAACAAAAGGCAGTAAATAAAGACATGCTATGGATGAAGAAATCACACGACCATTGAAAGGAATCGGACTTAGACTCTTACGGATCTACCAAAGGACACAAGACTACTTGTGTCAAATGGATCTATAAGACAAAATGGAATGAAGATGGCAAAGTCGGCAAGTATAAGGCTAGGCTGGTAGCCAAAGGAAACAAGCAAGAGTATGAGATTGACTACAATGAAGTGTTTGCCCCGATAGCAAGGATGGAAACTATAAGACTTGTACTATCCTTGGCTGCTCAAAAACATTGGAAAGTACATCAAATGGATGTGAAGTCAGCTTTTTTGAATGTTCAGCTGGAAGAAGAAGTATATGTGGATTAGTCACAAGGTTATGTGAAAAATATAGCAGAAAGCAAAGTGTACAGGCTTATCAAAGCCTCATATGGACTCAAGCAAGCCCCAGGGCTTGATACATCTATATTGATTCTTATTTTGTGAAAGAAAGTGTCACAAGGTGTCCATCTGAACCAACCTTGTATGTGGAAGTTAACAACAAAGGAAGATTTGGCGATTGCGTAACTCAACATGATATGAGTTCGGGAGGTAATGAAGAACAAATTTAGCATGATGAGATATGTGGATAATGCAATATTTTTAGGCATTGAGGTTCAACAGGTGAGTCAGGCATACTAATTTCTCAAAAGAAGTATGTATCAAAAATTCTCCGTAGGTTTGGGATGAAGGATAGCAATCCAACACTTACACCATGTAAGGCCCGGTGTGAAACTTAACAAAGAAGGAACATGTAGTAAGGTGAATCCCACTTATGCAAACAAATGATAGGGTGTCTTTTATACTTGGCTGACAACAAGACACGACATTATGTATGTTGTAAGTGTAGCAGCGGATACATGGAGTCACCCTCGTGAGACCACTTAAACTAAGTGAGCGAGGATTCTAAGATACTTGAATAGAACCATCAATCTTGGCATCGGTATGGTTCGTGAGAGAAAACTCGGTGGTGGATACTCTGGCAGGTGATTATCACGAGGAGACATTGATGGTTTGTGATAATTAAGGTTTGTGTTTATGTATGGAAGAAGTGCTATCAGTTGGTCCTCAAAGAAGCAACCAATAGTCACTTTGTCCACAACTGAAGCAGAGTTTGTTGCAACAGCGCAGCACACTGTTTATGCCAGCTAATATGGTTAAGGAGGATGCTGAAAGTTCTAGGTCAAGTTTAGCAGACTAGGAGTATTATGTACTGTGATAATAGTTCAACTATCAAGCTATCCAAGAATCCAGTATTAAACAATAGAAGCAAGCACATAGATGTGAAGTATCATTTCCTGAAAGACCTATGTGCAGAAGGGATCATTGAGTTGCAACATTGCAGGAGTGAAGATCAAATAGGCGATATAATGACTAAAGGACTCAAGTGGGATAAATTTTTGAAGCTCGAGAGGAAAGCTTGGCATGTGTGAAATGTCTGAGCTATGCCATTTCGACTTAAGGAAGGAATGTTAGAAAGATTATATTAATTATTATGATTAAGTTTTAATTAGTTGTTTTAATTACCTCGGCTATATTAGCCAAGTGAATTTCGAGTTTGACATACTTCTCATTATTAGAGTAGGTGTGATGGCTTATAGCCATGATTCCATGATTCATTGCTTATAGGAAGATTGTGAGTAGTTATTTTAGATTGAGGCCATGATCCCATGTTTCCTATTTATAGGGCGTGGACTAGTAGGTAGTTTATTACTACTTGTATATATATGTTTGATCCATCAATGAAATTCTTAAGTTTTCCCAAAATTATCTCTTCCATAAAAGTGATCATTTGGTGTGACACAAAATTCATCGGGTATCAAACACGGGCCGTTTAATCTAGTGGTAATTGGTTGAAGGGCAATAGAACAAGAACAATAGGAACAAATGGTGGTTTTGGGGATTATAGGCGAGCATGGGGTAATCACCGGGTGCCTCGTATCCAAAGCGTAGGTTGGAATCAAGTCTGTCGTAGTTCTTTGTGAGCGTTTTTATGAGAAGCGATTGTGCCCCTGGCTGTATGGGCCGTGTCTATGGTGGACTCTTTCACCGTAAGTATAGGATAATTCTAGGATCATCCGCCCGATTTTTGGAGATAACCTTGGCATTCGGATATCCGTATTAATTGATAAGGATCAGGCCTTTAAGGCTTAAGGTTCTTTCCATAATTCTCGTATAATTGATTATTATTATTGCTCTCTGCCGACTGTGGTGAGGCGATAAGGTCGATTCGACCAGTGAGTAGGTCTACCCCTTCCCTGTCTGGCCCGACTGGGTGGATTGGGGGATGACCTAACATGACCTTCCTTCATGAGGACTCATCGGCCCTTGGAGTGCATGGCGGGGCTCACGGCCCTTGTAGTTAAGTTACGGGTATATTCTTGTTATTATTTAGGTGTCATGTGTATGACTAATAGCAGTCATTTGTGCCCATTATTCTATGGTCTTTATCCCCAATTCTAGTTTAAAGAAGCTATAATAGAGTAATAATAAGTCGTAATACGCTTAAGTTGCATATGCGAGATTCTGATTAGTTATTATGTATTTGGAGGTTTTATTATATTATTTGATATTCTGATTTGCATTTCATGCTATATTTGTAGTAACTCATTGGGGCGCAAGGATGGACTTGGGAGAAGCTTTAATGGATTGCGAGACAAGTTGAAAAGCCCAATGCATAAAAAGCGGAAGCCCAAAAGCATACAAGGCTCGGTCGACCGAGCCTATGCATTGATCGACCAAGTGGGCCTTGGCGGTTCCATTTCCGTCGGAGTAGTTAGGATAGCAAACCTGGATGTGGGATATCGGCCTCTTCGTGGTGTTCGATCAATGAGGTTATCGCCGTCGGACGGTGGCGTTTATCGAGAGGTTGGTGACGGACTCACGGTGGTAATATGAAAGCAATAAATGAGAGAGAGATGCACAACGATGCTCATGAAATAAATGCGCAAAAGTTGTTCTATATCTTCATTAATGTCATAGTGAAAGGTATTTATAGGGAAAGGATAAAGGCGTAAAGACTACTCGTGCTAGCGGTGTCGATGCCCGACAGATGGCGATTGGCCCGCGTTCTATCTAAGCTTATGAACTTTCCATTAAGCGGTGGAGTTTCTCATATAAATGGAGTCCGCCCGTCTTTGCTGGGCGGCCCCTTTATCTTGAAGATCTTGGCGGGGTGGCCAAGGGGTTGGCGACGTCGCGCAGTCATGTTCGAGGAAAGAGTTTGACTTATGCCCTCCGGCGAGTTGACCGGGAATAATAGGACCGTGTCGGGTTCCGTATCATCAATGGCCCCTACTCTGCGGCGGAAAATCGTTGCGGCGTAGAAGTAGTATTACAGTCGAGTCTTCGTTGATGAACACTCTTGGAAGACAAAAGTTGAGCGGACTCATGATTAGGGACACAAGCGAGTAGAGCCTCATCAAAACCTCTCTTAAGAAAAACCCGGTGGGAAAAATCTTAAGCAAGGGAAAAGAGTACTCTCTGTTTGTATCGAAAATCTCAAGACCGCTCCTTGAGGCGGCGGGGTTGTGACATGAAGTTGATGCAACATAACCCATGGCGCATCGTGAAATTGGCCCATTTATCTGAAAGGCACGCCAATCACTACCGGTGGGTTTCCTCCTCTAGTACCGTTAGTTGTGATGCGGAGTCGACATCGCGCTTGATAGTTCGCGATCGATCATAGCGACAAAGGAAGCCCGACCTACCCGGCCGCCCTTTTTCGAGATATAAGAGCGATCTTTTCTCATCCGGCGGCCTGCGGTCGTCCTCCTCTCATATAGAAGCGATCTTCTCTTATCTTGGATCTCGGCTTGCGGACTCGGTGATTGTAAGAGGCCCATTACAGTGAAAGGCGCTTTGCCATTCTTCCAGGCAGCGTCGACCATGGCCCCTGGCGGTTTCCACTCGGATTAGGCCTTGCGAATTTTTGAATAGTGCTGCTCTGGCGGTGCGGATCCGATCGCCGATGAATACCTCGATCCTCCTATGAGCTCGCAAGATTACTGGATTCACTTATCTCGGCTTCCTCTTCACGCTCTAACTCCATAATCTCGGGCGGCGGAAGGCGGCGGCGGTATCGAGATCTGTTCCATTTCTACTCGTGGTATTGAGATTGGGGTTGTTCTCCCACGATGGGTTGTGGAGAAAATGCAAGCCAGTTCAGTGCTCGTTGCCTTTGTACTCCTCCATAAACTTCGTATTCATCATTATCGGTGAGACATTCTTGTTTTTAGGATTTTGTAAGGAAAAGCAGTGACTCAAATGGGAGAGTAAGCATTTGTGGAGAAAGGTAGTAACATGGTGGCTTTTATAGAGGAGGTGGCGTGTTTGGCATGGATTACCATAATGGTAAGCGAGGCGAGGCGGCGGCTATCTGAAGAGCGATCATAATGACCGGCGTAATGATGGTTATCACGAGAGGTTTACCGTCATTATGAGCATTCGAAGGGGCGGTTATTTATGGTGGGTAATCATGGGCTATTTTTAGTCCGGAATAGTCCCACTAGTCAAAGTAGCCACTATCAAGCGCGGCGGCTAAAACTGGAAGACCACCATGATGGCTTTTGAACCGTTCCATCCGTTTGGGATACAGCCGATTTGTGGGCCTTGGCGGGAGTGTGATGACACTGCGACGGCGACTTGAGGTGCCTGCGCCGAAGCGATCGGATATGCGCGAGGAGCTGTTACGGCGTTGCGGCTGCGGCGAAGCTTGCGATGTAAATGCGTCCGTGCTCGTTAGTGCGACCGAAGTCGACATGTTGAGTGCCTGACGCCGGCGATCGGATATGCGCGAGGCGCTTACGGTCATTGCGGCTGCGGCGAGAGCTTGCGATGTAAATCGTCCGTGCTCGTTAGTGCGACCGAGTCGACATGTTGAGTGCCGCGGCATAGAAAGATCCAGATATGCGCGAGTATTGCGGTCAGCTGCGGCTGCGGCGAGAGCTTGCGATGTAAATAAATCCGTGCTCGTTAGTGCGACCGAGTCGACATGTTGAGTGCCTGACATAAAGCGATCGAGATATGCGCGAGGAGGCTGTTACAGTCGGCTGCGGCTGCGGCTTGAGAGTTTGCGATGTAAATGCGTCCGTGCTCGTTAGTGCGACGAAGTCGACATGTTGAGTGCCGCAGCGTAGGCGATCGGATATGCGCGAGGCTATTACGGTGCTGCGGCTGCGGCGAGGCTTGCGATGTAAATAAATCCGTGCTCGTTAGTTACGACCGAGGTCGACATGTTGAGTGCCGACATAGAGCGATCGAGATATGCGCGAGGCTGTTGCAGTGGCTGCGGCTAACGGCGAGAGCTTGCGATGTAAATCGTCCGTGCTCGTTAGTGCGACCGAGTCGACATGTTGAGTTTCTAGGATTTAATCATTTACTGCGATCCCGGCGAGATGGCGAAGTCATTTGTGTTGGCGAAAAGCGCCAAAGCTGTCTGAGCGAGCTATTCTTGGCGGCGTGCAGCGTGGAGCAATATAAATGGGCTGCGAGCGCTGCGTATCATTAAATGTGGCGTCCTTTGATTCGACAAGGTGACGTTCGCCGTGGGTCGTGGCGGTAGTGATGATGGCGTTTCGTTTTTACGCTTCAAATTTCAAAGCGTCGTGTCAGTTCAAACTTTTGCTTTCCAGCGCAAGCCGAACCGTTGGATGAAGACAATCACGGTGTTGGTTGGTTGAGTGCTTAATCTATTTAAGGCGTTGCCGCTTCCTTCTTCCACGCTTTACGAAAACCTTTTTCCAAAATTTTGGTGACGAAATCCTTTACGCCAAGCGAGAAATCAAGAGCATCTTGTGGTGATTTGGAACCAAGTTTCCATAATTAAAAGTGAAATTTGTGTTTGAACTTCATCGGGTGAGCCGCTTTACGGCGATCGGAGTGATCATCTTTGTCTTTCCCATTTTCTACCATCGGATCATAAAGGTACCATCTTTATCCGATCTAACAGCTGAGTTTTCTTTGTTGATCGTCATTTTAGTGGTTGATTCACGCTGCATAGATCATAAATCGCTTTTTGTCCGTAGATTTTGGATTTTGAGGTTTTAACGGTGGCGAGAATCCGTATGCTAAACCATTCTTTTGTGAATTTGAAGCCTTGAGGATTAGGGAGCAATTTTCAATTTTTCCGTGTAGTATTTCTTTATGACCCGTTGCCCTGTCTTTGTTGGTGTGTGTGGAAATGGAGGCGGTGTCGACTGAGCAGGCGTTGATCCACCTCTCTTCATTTTGCGACATGTCGCCTGTGTGGGATGACAGCGATCACGAAGAATTTAATTATGGTGATGGCGGGGCGAGGAAAGAGGTGGCGGCGAGGTTTCTCCTTCTCACTCGGCGAAGAGGACTCACGCCTCGGAGGCTGGCGAGGCCCAAAGGCTCGCTTATAATGAGGGCACTGGTACTTTACGAATCCTTGCGACACTTAGCTCCAGGAAGGCGAATATCTAAAATTTGCCGGTGAAAGGATTCGGGCGTCGTCGGCCCGAGGCATAAAAGCGAAGGGGCGGCCGTGAGGGCACCTGACACTGCTAGCTCCGCCCCTTGAGAGGAAAATCGAATCGGCTTGAAAATGCGAGTCTTTGGAAGAGGTGGCAAAGTGAAGGCCATGCATCGCCAGGCTATCGTCTGAGAATGGAATCTTTGTTGGCCGTGGCGCGACTTTAACACCGCTATCGCGCCCGATACCGGCTCTCCGATGACTATCATTTTGCCCGTGCATGGGCGATCGGCAGTATGAGTATACTTGCGGGCGCTCTGCCGAGAGACGATTATGCGTTCGCTTTGACAATTTCTGGCGGGGTTGAGGCCCCTTTGATCCTTTTTGGTGGAGTGATGTATTTCTTTGGAAGCCTTGCGGCGGACTTTCACCTGTCTTTGTTAGGACCACTGGCGGCGTTTATTGACGTGCCGCCTTAATGGAATTGAGCCCTCGCTTGGAGTGCATTTGGGGAGTTCCATGATTTAGTCGGCACCCAAACTCCGGGCGGGTGGCGTGAGGCGCGTGAGGAGGCCTCGCCCTTTTACCCCAGCCCGACAACAAAATCTATAAGCGGAGTCAAAAAGTCTGCTGGGTGCAATCCAGTCGGATGGCCATTCCGCATTTTGGAGCCGGGCGCCGCGGACTAGACTCCAAGTGGCTTAAAACCAGTGGTTCCTTTATGCAAGACCTAAAGAAGTAGAAGCGATTGTGGCCTTGATTAGCTCTGCGAGACGGATCTGCCGCAGTCCGCATGATCGGTGTCGGATGTTGTGAGCGTAAAGGCTGGGGTAGCGAGGATGGCGAGGGATCGGGCTGTTTGGTGCGGGGATTTTGCACATCGTGAACATTCCCCGCCCGGTGTGGAGCTTAGTGATCTGGCGGGTCGGCGAATGCCACTTAGGTAGGACCTTTCCGGCCTTGATCACGAAGAGTGTGGCGGTGATTGGTCGAGCCGCCCGGGTAAAACCATTTCTTCTCTATTTTTGTTTTGCTAACCCAAAAATCACAAGGCTTTGTCTGTGAAGTCGGGGGCGGCTCTGAGCACGATCCCCTACTCCCTTTTTTATTTTTTACCACATTTCGATTGCTTCCTCTTTTCTTTTTGTTGATGCGGCATCCGGTCTTGCGAGAGTGCCAATCTTGCCATTTGCTAATGCAGCGAGGAAGCGGGAGAAGAAGTTAGCGGCGAGATCCGTGATCATACCGGTTATTCATGTGAGGATCAACGGTAATGACCGTTCTTTGCGGCGAGTGCAGCATCGGCGAGGACCTCCTGCAGGTGTTGCGATTGCCCGAGGCGATTACGAAGAAGAAGTCCGCCCCGCCCGGTGCCAGAGCTCGACCACCACCGCCTTGGTAGCGGCCATGGAAGTGCGAAGATGTTCTTGAAGGCGTCCCTCTTTCCCGGAAAAGACCAAGAGTGGATCGCCGTCGAGGTCGTCGACTGAAAGTCTTGATTCTCCCCTCTCAACCTTACCCCACGCTATGGATTAGTACGCGAGGATCGCGCCGCGGCAAGCTTCGGCGAGCGGCGACATTCCTCATACTTTGTGAGGCTTTACTGCGATCAATCGTCGCTTTGGCCCGGGGTGTGATAATGGAGTCGGCTCTGTCGGCGATTCCTCACTCTTCTGTACTTACCGGAAAATGGGCCGCGAGAGGCTCGCCTATCCGTGGGGACCGGGTGATAAAGGATTGCTCACACCAACATCGGCCAAGCGACTCTATTGATCCCAGCGAGGCTATGAGGTTGCCGTCGCCGAGTATGGGATGTCGGCGCATAAGGTAAATATGTTTTTCTCGCCACGAATTTCCTTTTATCTTCCAAGTGCTTCTGTGTCTTTCTTAGGTCTCGCGTTGCATGCTCGCCGCTTTGAATCTTGTCGAGAAGTTGGTAGAGGCGAACGAACGGACGACGATGAGTTTTGAGTGAAGAAGGCGCGGGAGAACCGAGGAGTTAGCGCTTGAGACAATGAAGGATCTGGAGGCCATAGTTGGCAATGCCAAGGCCACTATATACCTCTAAAAAACAGACACAGGCGGATAGGATAGGCTGAGTTGGGCGCCAAGTTACTCGTGAGAAGAATCATCGCAAGAAGGTCGAAGCCGCCTTGGGTGCTGTGAGCAAAAGTTGAAAACGGCCCGAGGATCTTGCGATCTTTGCTAAGAAGCGAGGATGCCCGTCGGAAAGGCGAGGCGCGTGACGAAGAAGGCGATGAGAGCTATCAAGAAGGCCGAGGACCTTGCCTCGGATTATCGAGGCAAAAATTGAGGCCGCCGTCGGCGAGTATAAAACGGCGCCCGAATATTGGAAAGATCTGGTGACAATTATGACCAAAGCTGCTATCATATGGCGCGGTGTATGCAGCAGGTCGATCACATCGTGAAGGTCCCAGGTTGCAAGATATGGCGGCGTGGACTCGGAGAATTCCTTGACGCCGAGCTCATTCAATATCATCCCGTGGTTCCACTACTCCGAGGAGGAGATCGCGATACCGTGAGCAATGCGGGGTTGATGGTTTCTGAGCGGCGGTATTTCCGATGGCGTGAAGAGAACATCACGGTCACTTGTGCGAGCGATCTTGGATGGGGCCATCTGAGAGGGATCGGGCCGTTCAGTGTTGAGGCGCGGCCGGGAGATTATAAGTGGCCTTGATTTGAGCGTTTGACTCCTTTTTGTTATTGACAAACTTTGTTGTTGGTTTATAATATTAACTTTTGTTTCCGGTGATGTGGGGCTCGCCACCTGTTAACTGATCCTTTTTCTTACGTACATATTGGGGCGCTTGTATGGCCATTTCTTTTATGCCTTTGTTCTGCTTTTAGTATTTTGAGTTGTTTTTGTTTTGCTAACCCAAAAATCATGATGGCTTTGTACTGAGTCGGGCGGCGGCTGGGCACGATCCCCTACTGGCTGAGCACAAGTTGCAAAAAAGCGAGAGGACTACATGTAATATCTCTTGAGGTTGTCGGCGTGCCAAGTATTCTCGTATTCACGGCCATTCTGTCTTTGAGATAATATGTCCCTTCTTTAGCTCGCGAGAGACACTGAAGGGTCCCTCGATTCTTTGTCTAACTTTACGGGTTTGTGGCGGCGGCTTCACATTTAATTAATATGAAATCTCACCTTGAAAAAATGATGGCGTACCTTCTTATCGTGATGTCGCTTGGCGGCCATCTTGAGATTAGCCAATCAGTCGCGACTTGCAATCTCTTTTCTTGAGCATGTCGAGCTCAAATTCACGTGATCGGCGTTGGTGTCCTCATTTGAAATCGATACTACGATGCTAGGTAGAGTCATTTCCGCTGGTGTCATCGCCTCCGAACCGTAAGTCGAGGAGAATGGGGTTTCTCGTGTGGTAGACTTTTTGGCGGTCGGGCGACCATAAGATCGCGAGCGACTCATCTACCCATCTGCCTTTTTCCACATAAAGTGCGTTTGAGACCTCACGAGAAGTTGTTTGTTTGCGCTCTCTGCGACCATTACTTTGAGGATAGGCGACCGAAGGCGTCGCGTGAATGGCGCCATACTCGCTACAAAACTCGTCGAATTCCGTTACGAGCTGCGGTCCATGGTCGGATATGATGATGCGAGGTATCGAAAGCGAGTCCATACTTGATCCGTAAGAAAATAGATAACTTTGAGTCGTGGCGATCTCTTTGAGGGCTTGGCCTCTGTCCATTCGTGTAATAATCAGCCATTTACTACTATGTACTCGCATCCATGCGCCACTTTGAGGCATTGGACCCGGCGAGTCGATACCCCACATCTCGAAGGCCATGGCGGTGGCGATGCTCTGCTTTCTACGGAGGGTAACACAGGTATATCCAGCGTACCTTTGGCGAAGTCGCATTCCACTAACAAATATATCCGCATCCTCAACAAGGTAGGCGGTAGTATCACTGCGGTGATAAGCCACTTTGTGCGAGGTTCGGCGGGCGGGATGCCCGCCGCATACTCATGATGAAGCTCACGGAGGATACCTACTCACACTCGGCCGGACACAGGCGGAGTAGAGTTTGGAGAAAAGCGCTGTAAAGTATCCCATTTTGAGCGACATATCTCATTGCTCGTCGAGCCAAGGTTCTCGCCTCTATTTACACATGCGAAGGCAAAACTCCATGCTCGATATAATCCTTGCCCGGCCTCATCCGATCCGACCACGAGGAAGTGTTGAATATCCATGATCTCACATCTGTTGATAGATGGTTCCTCGAGGTATTCGAGAGGGATGTCGGGAGCGGCGCGGCGTCGTCGTGTCGGATAACTTGGATAAATAGTGCGCCGCTTAAATTCTAAGTCGGGGTATATAAGAGAGCTCGCAATACCGAACTAACGGCGTAACTTTTGGACCGGTCGATGTCTTTGCTTGTAGTATTGAGCAATAAATCTTATAACCTCCATTCAACTTGATTGACAACCCGATTGTAGTCGCAAAAGGCGTGTATGTTTTCAACTCTGCATTGCAGAGGCGAGTTCAAGGCTGCGATGGCGCCTCATATTGATTGGTTGTTTGATGCCGTGAAATCGAGCGGCGCTTTCTCAATTTCTTGGACGTTCCAGGCTCGAGCAAGGCGACTCCGGCTCCATAAGCTCCAATTCGCTTGCGCCGTCAACGAACAAGCGCCAGCGATGCATTTGGGCCTCGTGGGGCGGCCCAGGAGCGATATATCGGGCGAGTTAGTCAAAGAGGCGGGTTGTGTTGCCGAGGACTCTCAGCTTTCTTCAGAATGAACTTCGGCCAGGGCTGCGCCTTGGTGCCGCCGAGGCTCATGCTTGATGTCGAATTCCGTGAGCTCAATTGCCCATTTACGGAGACGACCGGCGAGTCGGCTTATGTAAAACGGCGCGCGCGGACTATCCGATAGTATAACGATCGTGTGTGACCAGAAAAATATGCACGGAGCTTTCTGTTGCTATAACAAGAGAGTAAGCCAATTTTTACGCATTAAAATATCGACCTTCTACGGGGTGAGCCTTGAGACATAGTAAATGGGCTTTTGAGCAGGCTTCCTGAGGGTCCCCTCTTCTTTTATAAGAGCTGCGGCCAGCGACCTATCACGAGGCATGCCAAATATAAATAAGGCGATCGCTTATATTAGGACTTACTAAAAAGCGGTGACCGAGTATCGCTTGCTCTTCAAAGGCTTGATTGCATTCTCGAGTCCATTCAAACCCGCTTGCCGCCTTTCAAGATCTTATAAAGGAGACACTGTCCATGATTTGAGATGAACCGCCATGAGCGGTTATTCTTCCATTCAACCTCTGAACCTCCTTCCACGATCGTTGGAGGTGCCATGTCGAAATAGCTCTGATCTTCTCGGGATTTGCTTGATACATGTGCTGTGTGACCATGAAGCCTAAAATTTTCGACTTTGACCCCAAGCGTGCATTTGGTGGTTTAACTTCATGTTGTTTTTCTATGCGTTCGCAAAAGTTTCTCTCAAATCCATTTATGAAGTCGCATCTGCTGGATTTGATAACCATGTCGTCTATGTAAGCTTCCATATTGCGGCCGATTTGAGTGTGGAAAACCACATTGATCATCCTGCGAAATGTTGACCCCGCATTTTTCAGGCGAAGGGCATCATTTTAGTAATGTACATGCCGCCCCACAAGCTAAAGCGATGAGTTGTCTTTCGTCCCGGCCATATGGACTGATGGTATCGAGAATAGGCGTCGGCGAAGCGAGGATTTCAAAACCGGCTATCCGATCTACCATTACATCATGCGGGGTAGCTCATAGAGGATCCTTGGGGTAGGCTTTGTTCAAGTCGGTGAAATCTACGCACGTTCGCCACTTGCCGTTGTGCTTGAGAACCATGGCGGCGTTGGCGACCAAGTGGGATATTGTAGTTCTTCAATGATACACCGCCAGTAAGTAACTGCGATCTCAATTTTCCACCCAGTCTCTTCGCTGCGGTTGAAAATTGGCGAGCCAGCTCTTGAATTGGCTTGAAGTGAGGGATTCACGTTAAGGCGGTGGAGTGCGACCTCGGGGTCGGCGCCTCGCGTGTCGATGACCTCCCAAGCAAAGGCCTCTGAGTTCTCTTTCGACATGTTGATCGGTAGCGGACATGTCGGCATCGAGAGTGCGCCCGACTTTGATTTTTGGTGGGGTATCTCTCATTGATGATTACCTCGGCAGAGCTCCCATACCTTGATGCTCGGGTCATCTCGTATCTGCGGTGTGTGCATACAATTTTCTTTTCTTTGTTTCTTAGGCGGCGGAGGGCTGTTCGTGCCTTGTCCCTTTCGAGATGGGCTTCCGGCGCTCTTTTATTAGCGCTCGCCTCTCTAACTTCGGCCATGGACTCAGCTTATCCGGGGGTTGCCTTGCTCGAGTCGTGTTTGGGATCTCGGCCGCACCGCCCCATCACTAGAAACTTCTTCCAGCAGTTTATTGAATTAGTGATGGGATTAGTCCTGGCAGTGCGATGGGAGGTGTAGCATGAGCTTGTCAGCCACACCTTGGTTTCGACTCTCGTGCCCTTTTCAATCCTGCCTTTGATTTAGCCAAGTGGTCAAGATAAGTGCGTGGTCGGCTAATCGCACTGCTATCCTGCCATTTTACGTATAAAAATTTGACCTACGATGCGGAATGGAAGACACCGTTTGAAACTTGCGCATCGCGGTATGCCCAGGGATCATGTGGTAGCGGTGGCGGATCGACCACGAAAATTCTATTT